>JBAMBP010001582.1:0-96207 GCA_037044515.1 Phortica magna
TATCTTATCTCTCGTTCTCTTTCGCTCAAATTTATAAAAATCAATGAAAATGTGAAACGGAAAAAGGAAAACAAAATATGAGAAATACTACGCAAAGTCAATTTTCAACACCGCACATGTTTCTCACCCACAACAGTCATGTACTTCACATGATTGAACGTGAATGGCGCCAAGAACGTAAGAGTCTAGCGAGAGAGAGAGAGGACGAGAGCGAGCAAAGCGAAGTATAAGTACAAATGAACGGCCGATAAGCCATATTACGACAATAGCAACAAAAACAAACAACAGTAAGTCATAAACAAACACAAACACAATAACAAAAACGAATAAGAAAAACAAAAACAAAAATACAAAATACAAAATCGAAAAAAACGCTGATAAAAAACCACAAAAAAAAGTATTTAAAAACTGTAGTAAATGAAAAGTAGAAACAAATAATTATAAAGAAGCATGCTCTCTCTCGCTCACAACAGGTGCGTAAGTGTTTGTAAGCGGCGAGAGATTTACCGGTTTCAAAGATGGTCAAGAGAACGCGCAAGTGCAAAAGAGTGAGTGAGTGAGCATGCCTTAAAGGAGTACCGGAAGCAGAGCGACACTGCAACAGCAGCTGGTCAAATAACGAGCGGCACCAACAACAACAACAACAACGACGACGCGAATGTGTGGAAATGGCAAAATGTTGAAAAACCAACAAAGTAGCAAAGCAAATGAAGTGAAGTGAAGAGCAAAGAAAGACAGAGAAGTCAACTTTGCTATTGACACACACACACACACACACACATTTTGGTCATTGAATTGCTATTAAGCTTTGTGCTTCACGGCATTGCCAATTAGATTGCTGTTAAATAGTCTTATTAGCATTGTACGCTTAAGACTGAAAAGCACAAAGGCACTGAGACAGGTGGGTGGAGGCAATACTCAAGTTGCCGCTTTTATCAATAGAAGTCTTTTTTTACTACTTATGTGAAATGAATTTCTGTGTTTTTTCTTCTTTCTGCTTTTGTCAACTCATTTTATGCGCGCTATAAAAAGCATAACTGTTCTTTGGCAACCAAGTATGAAATTGGCGCACAGTTTATTTATTTATTTTTTTTTCACGACCACTGTTATTGCTCGCCTAATAAGAACGTGATTGGCATGTTCAATTATATTTAAACGCATATGATCTGATATGAGTTTACATAAGAAGGCTGTTTTACAGCAATTGAACTTTTATGGCTGGAACAGGTAGTGTAGTGTAGACAAGTGACAGGTGCGTGTGATATGCGTGCATGTGTGTATGTGTGCAATCATTATCATTATCAGTCATATAAGCGTGTTTGAGTGATAAGTTGGCATTGTCGTCAAAGAACGTTAAAAAAAAAGAAATCTACAAAAGGGAATTAAAAAAGGGTTTCGTTGATGGTTGTGTTGTGTCTTAATAGATTACTTTTCTTTATAAAGTTTACGTACTTCACTATAAACAAAAAAAAAAAACTACTTCATGTGAAACACAAATAAAGCTGATCTAATCTAGTAAGAGAAAAACCCCAAATTCAAAATCACGAAAAGCAAATTTATTCTGATTTGTTTATTGAAGGTTGCACATGGTCGAAACTTCAGAGAAGCCGATTTGGGCAAAGTAAATACAAAAACACACACACGCACGCACACAAACTTACACACTGCCGATGACGGCAACTTCCTTGCGAGAAATCATTTTGACGATAAGTCCATTTGGCTCAACCGGCATCCCGTTTGCGACTGTGATAGTTTTTGTCTTAGTTTTTATTGCCTCAATTAAACTATAAATTACATGAAACCGACAAAAACGAAAAACTAAACGAAAAATTCAAAATTGACGATACAAAAATGAACATTTAACTTGCAAATTAGCAAAGCGACTGAACGAGCACAAATCGAAAACGTAAGAAACTTGGCTGCTCAGTTGAGCATCTTCGTTGTTGCTGTTTGCCCTCCAACGGCGCTTCAGCAGCGACGCCAACGGCGACGTCGACGTCGATGACGACGGCAACGGACAATAACGACAGCTGTTGTGACACAGCGCAAAGGGGAGTATATAATTATGTGACTATGGCAAAAAGAAGAAGAAGAGCAAAGGAAGCGCAAATGGCGTCGACGAATCTTAAATTCGCAGCTTCAGAAGGTGTTATCGATAATTATCGATAATGCAACACTTTAAACGATATGAACATGTGAAACGACAAAATTACATGTGTCCTAAAAGCATTTTCAATTACAAACTTTTGTACAGCAATTTTATAATTTTTAGGCCATTTTTATGCTTTAGTCATCTTATCAATTGTTGTTATCTTGACTTTTCAAACAACATGCATGATTAACACACACACGCACACACACACAGTGAGGTTTGTTGTACTTGTGCTTCTTGTCATATTGTTGCCCTTAAAACGCTTACTTATCGCATTTCAAGTTGTCAAACTGACGTACGTTTATACATACGTATGTAAGTTTGATAGACACGTTTAGGCAAAAGACATCTCACACACAGATACATTCACAACATTCTTAGTAATTCACCGCGATTCTGAGCATTTGCTCGGTTAGCAATTAACGCCAAATGCGCCGCCATCAGCTGTGCACGCCCACCAAGTTGAAGTCGAAATCGAAGTCGAAAGCAGGCATCGACTTCAAGTGGCAGCTGCGCCGGCACTAAACTAATTAACTTGGCTTTAAACTCGACCGGTTAACAATTAGCGACTCAATTCCAATGCCTCATCTATGTATCTATAAATGAGTGCGCACATAATTTTCAATTTTCATTTAGAAGTTTCGTTCTTGATTTATACACAAATGATCCAAGCAATGACTTCATTATTTTGCTATGTGCCGCACCTTGGGGCAAGTTTCGACTCACACGCAACTCATTTCACAATTAATTTTGCAACGCCTGCCCACCCGCTGCCACCCTCTGCTAACCTCTTGCCAACCATACATACATAAATATTTAAATTACTCGTTTAATAAATTTTATTTTCTGTGCTAAATCGATTAAAGTTTCGCCCGTTTATTAGATTTGATCTAAGGACGTATTCATTTATAATAGTTATGTCATAAGTAAGTCGTTCGCTTCGCGGTCTCGAACTTGGCCTCACTCTATGAGTTATACAGAATCTTAATTACACTTGTATAAATAGAGTAGTTAGAACAACAATCAATGCAATTTAAAATATGATTTCATTTTCAAACAATTTAAATATCTTTTTTCTTGGTTTTTGTTTGTAAAATGTGTGGGCGCGCGTATTGGGCACAAGGGACAGGGCGACTGCTCTGGGCCTGAATCCTATAGCGATGTTGGAGCGTTTGCTTGAACCGATCGTTCGTTTGAGAGACAATTGCAATTAAACAAATTGTACTTTCGCTTACGAAACGACGACTGATGACAATCGACGGACGGACGGACGTACTTGTTTTTAAATTTTTATCTATTTTTTTATTGTTTCATTCATTGTTGTTATTGTTGTTGTTGTCGTTGCGCTTAATTGACATCGTCACATGTTGTTTTCTTTCTGTTAAGTATAAGGTTCCAATGACATGAATATCAGCGTCATGCCCTACCCTAGAAGACTACCTACAAGCATTCGTAGAACTTGTAAACTTTGCGTGTTTTTTTGCTTTTTAATTACTATTTTCTGAAGTCATTTGTTTGACATTCTTCAACGCTGATAAACAGTCTGGCGAGGCGTTTCTGATAGACTTTATAGACCTAACAACTATGACCTTATATGGCGTTGAATTTTGAATGAACAACATCATTATTCACGTACAGATTTCACTGTAATTTGGCGCGAAATTTCTTCAAGACGTATTTTATTTTCAAGATTCAAGCGAAAATTGTATACAATACTTATTATCAAATTATCAAAGAAGAATATTTAATTTGTTGTTGTTAATAAATTAAACGACTTTTGCAAGAGTGCAACGACTTATACAATTTGAATTATCAATTGTGAATAATAAGTCCAATCAGACTGCCGGAAGTCTTTATAGCTAATTAAGTTATAAATTTATAGATCGAAAAACATGTTGTTAGGCTTCAAAACTTGCCAACTTTGCTGATATGAAACGAGCAAAGTGAAAAACCGTTTCTGCCCACTTTTTGATGTACTGACTGATATCATGCCAAAAGTTGCACAAGCTAATTGAATTGTGCTCGAGTGTGAGTTATTCCTATGCTAATAAGTCTTGCACAATCGGGTATACTTAACAACTAAACTAATGAGCAAAGGCACGCCCATAAAAGTACTTTTTCAACACGCCAACCAAAAAGGGCAATCCTTTAAACATTTACAACGCGCTCAAAGCCTCGTGAAGACTCACCAAAGGGATGGGCAAAGTGTATAGTGAGGGGTCTTTGACCGGACTGACATGTTGTACAGTGTAAGTTGTAAAAGTTCCAAACTCAACGAAATGCTCAAATAAAATAGTTTACTAAAATAAAAGCAGACATAAAAAAAACTTGTCAGACTTGAAAAAATGCAAATAGACATGCGACCCAACCAACAAAAAAAAAAAACAATAGCAGGAGAAAACCAAGTGCATTTTTCAACCCTAAACACTAGGAATGCGCTCAGCTGACACATTTTCCAAAAGCCACGGGGGTTGAAAAGAGGTGGCGAGCAAGTGCCGAAGTTAGCTGATAATGACATATGATGGATTTACATGCGTTTGAGTTGAATTGTGTTGATTGAAGCAATGCGTCGAATTGAAATCAGTTGAAAGACTGGCAAAGCGCCAAAAGCAACACTACAGACGCATGGCTGAGTAGACGCTAAACAAATGCAACCCCATTGAGTGAACGCAGAACATGTCGTCAGCGTTTGCCGGCTTTGGCGTCATGCTTTTTTTAGTTTGCTTCTTCTTTTTGTTATTTGTTAGTATTTTTAATGCTGACAGTGAACTTTGCGCCCCGGCATGCATTCCAAAAAAAGAACAGTGCGCGAACACCGCAAAGAAGAAAGAAGAAGAAGTACAACGCAGGTAAGGCAACAAATATAAACAGAAGCAATTTTGAATGGCAGCCGGCATCATATTGCGTGCGCGCAGTGTTGGTAAAGGTAAAGGTAGAAAGATGATGATGTTGTGTTGTTGGTTGGCAAACAGGAAACATGTTTGTGGTCAGTGTCATGAGCAGCGTCGACGTCCGTCTTTCAAAGACGAACAGACACACACGAACGACTGAACATGCGAACACACGAAGCAACTTCGGCAGCGACGCGTTAAAGAATGACGAACGTCGCCGAAAGCGTCGGCGTCAGGCATGAGTAATCCTCTTGCTCTGGCACATGAGTGTAGTGTGCACGACGTTGATAATGTGTCAGCAGAAGGCGATTAAATGAATAAGAAAATAAAACTCAATTTTATTTATTGATTTTTCACACAAAAATGTTAGAACATTTTTTTTTGTTTCGGTCACACGTCCCACAAAAAAAATTACATATTTCATGAAAGCAAGAATTTTTTTTATAAGCTTTCCGGCTTTTTTATTTTTTATTATAATTTCTTTTTTTTTGCGTTTCTATTGTTTATTTAAAAATTGTTGATAAAAAAAGCAAAAAAAAACCAAATAATTTGCATGAGTTTTGATTAAAGCGAACAAACAAAAGAGCACACACACGCACACACACAAGAACAACAATTGTGTGTGACGTCTAAGGCCTTGTGTCGAGGCCGAGAGAGCTGCGATAAGAAGGAAACTGGCACACATTTGCCAAATACATGTGTAAATTGATGAATGAATGTATAGGAGAGCGAGTGGTAGACCGAGAGACATACAGGGATGGCGGGCATGAATGCATGGCGGCAAGGAATGCATGTTTGATGGGGTTTTGATGATAATAGGACAGAATTGTTGTTAAATTCATGACGTTGGGTGCGCCTGTGTGGGTGGCTGGCAACAACAAGTGGAAAGTACACACTTGATTAGCAGGCAATTAATATTTAGAAGCTTTTTGCAAAGAAACTAACTTAAATGGGGCCTGCGACAGAGTAATGAAATATGTATAAATTTAAACAGCATTAAGAACAAGTTAAGCACAAGTAAAGCAAGGATGCAAGATACATTGCTGAGATACATATAAACACATGAGTTAGTAAGCACGTTGAAGAATATGCCGGCAATTTGACTTGTGTGTGCACATTGTATAAACAATTTAAAATTAAAAACAAATTTTCGTGAGTTTTGTTGTCGATTATCTAATTGTATAAACAAGAGCAAATGGAATTTTATGCTTTTGATATTGTTTAAGAAGTGTTGAGAGGGAAGGGGAGAGCAGCAATGTGACATTCATCACTACGTGTGTGTGTGTGTTTATTCTAGTGAGAGCAAAGCGGCTTAAGTGGGGCAGCACATGTATAAACAGTTAAATGTTTAAAGTCATTTAAATAAATTTGACTTTTTTCCACCCAAAAAAAATATCTTTAACAGATACAAATGCGTGCAGCTGCTGTTGTTGCTGAGGATATGTGTTGAGTAATGATGAAAAAGCCGAAAGCAATAAGATAATTGTTAATAAAAACAAATACAAATGAAAAGCAAAAATATTATGTCTTTTGTTGCAATGCCAGTAATGTTGAAATGACTGTTAGACTGAGTGTGTGTGTGTGTGTATGTATGTTAATTGGAAAGCGTGCAAAAAACAACAACAAAATTGCACAAAACATGAAAATCATTCAAACTTCAACATATTTCTACATGTCAAAGCACTTTTCAAACGGTTTTCGTTTTTGTTTTTGTTGATGCAGTTATTATTATGGTTGTTTGTTGTTGTAGTTGTGGTAAAATTGTTGTTGTTGCAATTGAGATGCTCGTTGTACTCATTTTGCGCCTCTCTTCTTCTTATACTTGTAGCCGTTTTGCATATACTGAAGACAAGCATAAGAAGAGCCAAAGAAAAGACAAAACAGAAAAAAAAATATCGAATTCGTTGCACTTTTTCGCATTACTTTTGGTTTTCTTATTCTTTTGCTGCTGTTTCTGCTTCTTCTTCTGCTTGTTAACATGCCGTTTTAAGTGTCCCCCTTTTTGACCATCTTTGCATTTTGCTATAACACTTGCTTACATATACATATGTATTTGCTGATTTTGTTTTTATTTGACACTTCTTTTGCATTCCGCCCGTCCGTATGTCGGTCTGTCTGACCGACCGTCTGCATTTGCATACAAATTTTATTACCTTTTGCGGTTTATTTTTTTTTTTGTTTTTGCTGTTCCTTAAATATTTGTGATTTTATCACCAACGCTGAGTCATAGGACTAACAAAGAGAGTAACGTTGTAGCAAAGGGCATGACAACAACAACAAAAACACACAAAAAGGAAAACAAAAAGGAACATTTAAGAGCAGAGAGTTAAATATACACGTTGTAAATGAGTGAGCGAACGGCCGCGTGAGTGAGAGCGTGCGACAGAGAGCATGACAGGAAACTGTTTCAAAAGACCGCATTTGCTTTCAAACGACGCAAAGAGGGAGGATATCAGAAAAGAGAGCGACGATGCTGGTAGCGAAAAAGCAACAAACACAAAAAGGGCAATGACAGTAAAAAAAAATTCGAAAAAAATGTAAAGAAAATCGTTCATCATTTAGTTCAAATTGCTTTTTACTTATTTTTTACGTTTTTTTTTTTATTGCACTCGTTTCCTCTTTGGACGCTTTTCTTTTAGTTTACCAACACATTAAAAAAAAACACAAAATTATTTGCATTTCACTTAAATTTTTCTTAGTGCACTTTTTCGTTTTTGCTTTTGTATAATTTGTGTTTGTGTTGATTTGTTATTGCACTCGTGATTTCTTTCATTTTCAATAAGCTCATTCAAAAATTGCACGCAACCTACAGTCGGCAACAACAACAACAAGAAACTGTAACAACAACAATGACAATAATGCTTTTATTTATAACAATTCGTTTTTATTGCAATAATTCATATCTTTGCGCAAATTTCGCGTTGCTTTGTTGTTGTTTGCACTTTTTCGCATTTCAATGAACTCTGATTTTTTTTCCTTTTTCACGTTACACGTTTTTTTTTCTTGATTTTGTTGCGCTTCACATTGCATTTCTTATATACTTGGTTTTTTATACACGTTACACTTGTGCAATATAACTATTTAATGAGCCTAGACCATACTAGGCACAAACACTAGTTAAGATTGTGTACACACATAGATACAATTAAATTCACACGCACACGAACGAACCTTAAGAACTTTTATTTTGTCACAATTTGGCGCTGCTACTGGTGCTGCTTTTTGCCTTTCCGCAGAAGAAAACAAAACCGATGTTGAACGCCGCGAAACACTCGGAAAAGTAACCGACAGAAAGAGCGTCGACGCTGCACCACCGCTCTTTTCCAAAAATTTAATATTCAACTAACCTATGTCGACACACAGAATCGCGTGAACATAGAGTAACAGACGTGTTTGCTGCTAAATAAACTGCACCTGCTAAGGCAGTGTTATTTAACAGAATAGTTGACTTGGCTGTATGTCTTGCCATGCTCTATGCATCAGACAAATCGTATTGAGACATAGACGTTTGCAATTTTGAAAGTGTGCGCATGTAAGATAAGGAATAGCAGTTTTTCTTATGGCAGAGACAAGGAGAAAACAGGTTAGCAGCGCTATGTAATCCTCGCATTTAGCGCGAGAGAAACTCACATTTAAAAAGCAAAAAACCAAAGAGAGCGAATTAAATGCACTTTGCCGCGGATCGGGTTATTTGCAGTTGTTTTGTGTTTGATTTTCGCTGCAATTTAGGCTGCACCGTTGCTGCTTTTGGTGTTGGTTGTTATGATTGTTGTTGTTGTTCTTTCGCAGTGAAGCATGTCTGCATCATGTACAACAAGACAAGAGGAAAATGCAGTTTTCCCTGCTTCTTTTTTTTTTAATACGTTGCGTGTTAAATATGTCGAAAATAACTCAAAGAGTTGTTTTAAAAATCACGCCGGTCTCCTACGATATTTTTTTATTGATCGTTTGCCGTTCTTTGCTAATTAAATTCGCGACTTGTTCAAGCATTTTTGCCGCTGCTTTAATTTTTTTCACTTCTTCACTCCGCGCACTAAACTAACCTGTGCAGCAGCACTGAGAAGACTGACGAGCAATTCTACGATTGCTCAAGCGCGTATTCGCACACATACAATGACTAATATTACGTATTGTTATATCATTTATTACTATATTTGTTGTCGATTCTTACAATTCGTACGCTGCTCCGAATCGTTTTTGTTGGATCGTAAAGTACCGTATTTTAATAGTATTTCTTCACCTTCTCCGTTATCGTTATCAGCCAAAAATAGTGCTGCCACTTCGACATTGCTGAAGCAAAGCGATCGTGCAAAATAATGGAAAAAAGCTGTAATTTATTGAAAAAAATATGTCTATAAAAATACTTTAGTCAATACAAAATATAAATGTTTATCAATATTATTGAACCAATTTATTAACAAAATCTGCGCTACCAATATTTATACGCGAATATCATACGCACTGTCTTATCATATGAACCGGCACCAAGGTCGCAAACCGCTTTCGTTTCATTGCTTATCTTGGGCATGAACCAACAATCTCGTAGCACATGACTGACCTCTCGAATAGTATTTCTATAAGTCATTCCGATAAATGTGAGTTACATGACCACCGGATGCGAAATTTGCTCATGACGGCCTATTTGATGAAGCTGGCGTGTTGTGTTGTATGCAGGTATGTTCATAAATGCGAACTTCATGATTAGATTTTTTTCTGAAACTTGAATTGACAATTTTTTTACTTTAATCAGTTTACTGTTTAATTCGAACTATTAAGTGTTCTCATATAAATCAACTAATGTTAGTTTTAATGTTGTTCAACTTTTTAATTCTTTTGCATCCAAATGTTTACCTTATTTCTGCATGTTAAACCGGCTTCTAAGACAATACAAACATTTCTAATTATCATAGTTTAGGCTTAGTTAGGAGATTCCTGCATTTATTAACTCTTATTCGCAACATATGTGTTAACCAGCCGGATGTGTTCATATATATGCACGTTACTTAATGCTATTCAATATAAAAAGCGGTTTTCCCTTTTGTAAACCATTTGCTTCTCTCCGTCGCGACTCGTCTCTTTGATATTGTCTTTCAAGCTGCGCAGCACACTCTAAAACACTAATAATTGTAACGATTTACCGCAAGCAAAACAGAATTACTGTTAAATTAAATTACGCAATTATTCAGCGACTTTTTTACCTTAATTTTCCGCTCATTTGTAACGGCAATTTTCAAGGTGTAAATGGGAGAATACACAAAAGAGAATGCGAGAAGAAAGGTTGAATGATAAAAAACGCTCAAACACTTTTTTTTTATCATTTCTTCATGAATTTCTTTTATATTTTAAAGATTTAGAACGCTGTCTGTGTGTGTATTTGTGTGTATTTGTGTGTAACTGTGTGTGGTTTTAATTTTTCACTTGTGAGAGATGTGAAAATTAATTTGGTCATATTTTTACGCTTGACTCTTTAATTTTTCACATTCAATTAAATGAAACATTGAAAGAAAGAGGAAATGGCAAATTCGTTGATAAGTGGAATAAGGTGTAAAAACAAAATAGAGAGCAAAAAAAAAAAACGTAAACAATAATAAATTTTATGTAAACAAGATACGGAAAAACGACAAAACTCGCTTAAAGATACAAAGAAATCCCTCTGAATGAAGCGGAAAAAAAAAAGAAAATACTAAATGGAGTGCAATGAAGTATGCACGACTTGCCAATGCCCTTCAAACTGTTGTGGCGCTTAGACACGCCTAAGTTGGCAATTTCGGTTCTATTTCAATTGTAATCATGACTTATTGGCAACTGCCACGCCTCTTCTTGATATTATGACTGCTAATTGACAGGCTTAAATATGAATTGTTCAGTTGGCTTGGAATTTGAAGCCTGTCGTATTCTGATCTGAGATCTCTTAGCTGGAAGAACACAAATTGTCTGACCAATCATGTCTCCAACCATAACGAGTTGTCCAACGCCTTCATCATGCACTGCTGCTGCTTCTTCTTCTTCTTGTTCTTCTTCTTCGTTCTCAGGTTGGCAGCCACGCGCCCCAATTGGACCAACCGCACTGCAAAGTGCAACAATGCCAACTTCGCCAACTTCTTCGGCACACTTCGACATCGCCTTCGCCATTGACTTCTTCTTCCGCACCGACTCTTTCTACACACTCGCAACACTCCTCACTCTCCTTGATAGTTTGTTTTTTGTTTCATTTTGTGCTCGGCTGAGTTGAACCTCGCACAATTCATTGTTCATCATCATCTGGAGGGTTTGACTTGTTCGCTCGTGCAATCGCATCTGAAACTCTCACAATTGTTTCAACGCGTGGGAATAATTAATGCCATTCAGTTCATTATGTACGTAGATACATAGATACATTTATATATATTTTATAACGTGGTTTTCTTCATTTTGTCTTTTTTCTTTTGTTTTTTTTTTTGCGACACAGAAAACTTTTAAAGAAAACTTCACTCAGTCAAACAATGAGTCAGGTCCAAGTCGAACTTTAAACTCAACCATTGGCAAACCTAAATTGTCTGTCTGTGTGTGTGTATGTGTGTGTGTGTGTGTGTGTCGACACTATCAGCGCCACAAAACATTTAAGTAATCATTTTATAATTGTTGCAACATTTCAATTAAGAAAAAGTTGCAAACGCACAATTATTGCGGCAACATGGCCAAGCAAAGTGCGTCAAGTCCAGACATTTAAACTGTTGGCAATTACAACAAAAGATACAACAAAAAACAGAATTGCAGCAACAAAAACAACTCTTTCATTATAATTGCACTGATTTCCAATTTCTCTTCTTATTTCTAAACAGCATATGTACGCCCCCACCGCCTCCTCGGCATGAGCTTCGATATCATGGACCGATGGTCGATTTGTCTTCAATACATTTGCAGAAAATTCGCACTGACATTTCAATTAGAACATTTCAAAAAGCAATAACAAGCTTGTGCATCGAGGGGAGGGTGGCATACAAGGGGGAAAGGTTTATTACATATATAGATGCTTACAAGTGCATTTCAATGTTGCCAGCCATGATCACTGCAGGTGCACTTTGTTGCCTTTGACCTTTCACCTTCTGACTCATGCCACTCTTCATTTTGCTTTGCAACGCAGCATTTTCCAATTAGATTTTGTTAACTAAACATTTGTTAGGTGCTTTTTTCGTTTCAAATGTTTTATGCACACAAGTTAACTGCCAATCAAAACAAACAAATGCAAACAAAATGTGTGTGTGTGTGTGTGTGTGTGCGTGTGTGTTTGTGACTTCCGCTTTAAAAAAAATGCAACCGCAACCCTTTGGATCAACTCAATCATATCATGTTGTATACATCATGTGGGCGCTTGTAACTCTTCAGTTTCTAGTTGGAAAACTTGCGGGCGTTTCTCTCCTCAATAACAGAGGTCAATGTTGTCGTTGTTGTTGTTGTTGTTGTTTGGTTCACTTGTTGACGTTAATTTGAATGCATAACGCGGTATTTGAACATATATATTTTTCACTAGCTGTCCGTCCATCCGTCTGTGTGTGTGCCATGAAAATAGCGTGCAATGAACGGTGAACTTGTCTCACTCGTTGTAATTAAAAGGCAGTTGGTTTGGAAATGTAAGGGATACTCTACAAAACTTGTTCAATTAATGTTCATTTGATTTATTTATTGAAGTGTACGACTTGTTGCAATTGAATGGAAATATTTCACTGCCAAAAGAAATTCTTGAAAATCATGAATTTTTTTTCGGATATTCGTTTTTGAAATAATCTTCCAACAAATTTGCGCTTGGCTTTGAGTAATAATTGTTTGATCTCTATGCAGCTTCTCAGCATTTGGCCTTCTTTATAAGGTGGCTGAAACCGGAGATGCTTCATAGATATATAAATGTATTTTTTTATATATATTACAGTTATAATATAAATTGCTACATGTAAATTTATTAGTAATTTAGGCGAACTTGTTAAGTTTGAGTTGTACAACAAACTTGTGGCATGTTTGGCCGTTGGTTCGTTCGTCTGTCCAAGCAAATTGCTTCGTTCATTCATGTATAATTCGCGTATAAGACTTGTATGCCACTTTATTAACTTCGAAACCGCATAAATTGTACAGAAGTAACGAAGAATTTTCAACTTATACTAACATTCGAATTGCGCATGTACAAAAATCTGCGAATGAAACCTCATTCGAACATCGAACTTTTGTCTTCTACTAAGCCACGAATTTTTGGGACAAGTCGCTGTTCACTTCAGTCTTATACAAACATGTTCGTTGAATGTCAAACAAGTTCGAAAACGAAATCGCAACAATGAAGTGCATTAAAGCAGCAAAGCTTGCATAGTCACGTGCAACAGTTCAATATTGAACGTGTGGCGCACAATTTTTTGAACAGTTTGCTTGATATTTTTATGTTGATTGTTTATATTTACTATGACTTGCGGTAAAAGTGAATCTGTTTTGTTTTTGTTGTTGTTTTCTTTAATGTTCATTACAGACAATTATTTTGGGCCGACAAATAAATATCTTAATTGTTTTGTATAAATTTTTAAAAAACTTATTAATAAAATAAGTAATTTTAACATTTTACTTAGCAAAGCTTTGTTAAACTCCATTTTCATGTTCGATGACGCGCAATTAATGTCGACACAACTTCACGTCATACATGTTGTGCACACAACGAACTTGTGTCAACAAACATGTTGAAGTTACTTGTCAAACACGTTTCAGTTGCTTTATGTTAACTAGACTACGCTGCAAACATAAAGCACTTATGTGCTAATTAATATTTAACACGTTCGTTACTTTAAACAAATATGCAGATACATTTGTATCTTTGAAGTAATTCATGTTTTCAGTGAAGTTTGACATTTCATATACAATTCAGCGTTCATTGACTGCGGTGCGTAGCGGAGTTGTTGTGCATCTCACAGACACACACGGTCGACGTTCTTTCTGCTAAGGAATTACTTACAAGCGAGAAGTTCCAAAAACGTTAAAATAATATTTACGAAATACTTACAATAAAATCACGTACATTTTTTAGTCTTTTGTTGGCATTTTGTGCGCAGTGTAAACGTGTGAGATTTTGGCTCATGAAAAAGGCTTCGAGTAAAGCGTGAACAAGTTTGTGCAAAAACTACAAGTATTATTTTTTCGAGCCAAAGCCGGCATGTGCCACAGTGCGGCAAACATTGTGCAAAAAAGTAACGCAAGTGACAAATTGTAGTAAAATTATTATAGTCATTGAATAAGTAAAATCTGTGCGACGCTTAAATCAAACTCAAGTTGTGAATTGCGCAAAAAATGGCGCATAAAATGGATTTCAGTTAAGTGACAAATGAATTATGAATGAATGAAGAAAAAGAAAATTATGAAATATTAAAACGACAAATTTGATGTTAAAAAAAAAAACAAGTGTTTGAAATATTACTTAAAAAATATTCAAAAAAAAATAAAAACAGTTTCCCACACATCGACGACAACAACGTCAACTTTTCAACTTTAAGATTGCAACATCAACAACGTTTTGAGAAGCTGCAAAGATGCAACAACAACGACAGCAGCGAAAAGTGCAAGCGCGGCGCAGTCAACTGCCAACAGCATATTTTTGGATAACTTTGACATTTTCATTGCTTTTGGGTAAGTTACTTGTTACATGTTACTTGGCGTACGACGTCGACAGCGACGTCGACGTCAACGTCAACATCAGCGACTATAAAAGTTATCAGCAAAGACGACCAAGTTTGTCTGTTGCCGCTTCCCCACCGTTTTCTTACTCTATGCGCTGGCTCAAATACAAAAACACACACATGCATGTATCTGTGTGCCTGTGCAGCTTCTTCTTTTCATTATGTGTTGTTGTTTTTTTTATATATTTAATGTCTGCGGCGCATAATAATTGTTTCTCTTGATGTTCATTGTACACTTTTGTTATTCTTATTATTATTGTTGTTAGCATTATTGTTGCCGTTGTTGTTGCCGTTGTTGCTGAGCTGCAACCTGCCAGCACAGCGGCGCATAGCACGGCAGCTTGAATAACAACAGCTTAGCACAAAGTTCATGACATTTACGCGCCAACTTGTAGTTACAGATACAAGACCAAGGGGGGCGCCAAGGGTGCCGCAGGGGCCAGACATAAGCACAAATGAACAGACAGTCAGACATTTGGATAGACATTCAGACAGACAGACGGACGTACAGACAGTCCGAGCTGCCGCTCAGATGGATTTGCAGCATTTGAGATATTTTCTTATTGTTGTTTGTTGCCTTCTTGAAAATTCTTTTTCGTTATTTCATGTTGCTTAAATCAAATTGTGGTTTCTTGTTGACATTTAAATAGTTATTGTTGTTGTTGCTTTTATATTTTTCTTTGCATTTTTTTTTTTTTTGCTGCATAACATTTACTGCACATTCTTGCAACTCACCTCACCTAACCTCAGGTCAGCTATGCAAGTGCGCTATGCGCAGCTTGATGCGCCACACTCGCGCTTAAAGCGTGCCCAAGTTGCAGCTTCTTGTGTGCAATTAGTTACATTTAAGGGAGATACAAAACTTAACGCTGCCTTAGCTCATTTATTTGATTTAAGCAAGCCAATTAAAAGTTACTTGTGGCACACATTTTTTAATGTGCTCATGCTACTCGCTCAGGTAACAGATCTCACCACATCAACTTGACTAATAGATGGCGTTGTGTTGTATAAATGTTAGAACATAAAACAACAATAAAATAAAACAATAAATAGAAAATGTAAAAGAAAATGAATTGTGAACAAAAAAAGTAAATTTGCTTTGAAATAATGTCAGCTAATTTGTGCGCGCTTCTTTCAACGCCTCATCATTTGCAGTTGAGTTACATTTAATTTATCTTTTTTTTTATTTTAGTCTAAAGTCGTGCAGTTTTCTTTTTTCGCTGTTTGTATCTTTTGTTCGACGTTTGACTAAAAAACAAACAAACAAACCGTCTTTGTTGCTGTTTAAAGCCCTAAAGCACTTAATGGTTTTTTAGTCTTCTTCTCCTTGTTAATGAAAGCTAATTTCGTTAATTTTTATTGCCTTCTTTAGTTTGATTTGTGCTTTGTGTGTGTTTTTGAGCATCGCCGCTTGAATTGTTCATGTCAAATTGATTAGTTGAGCTTCGCGAATTAATAAAAAATTATTTAGTGAAAATTTAAAACTTCTTGTTAATGACAATGACATACAACATGCTTGAAGCCACCAGTGTTGTTGTTGTTGTTGTTGAAACGTAAAATTGTAGAAACATGAAAAAGAACTTCGGTTTTGGCAAACTTTTTGATGAACTTTCACAATTTCATTAATAACATTGTCAAGAACAGGAAATCATTAAAAATAATAATGATACTAAACCAATCAAAGTACAGTAGAACTTTGCTAAAACGTTGAGTGAGAAACCAGGCAGTGTTCATATTAGCGAATAGTTCAGCTTAGTGGATTATCCTTCTTTGCTTTAAATTATGTGAAACATTTTGTTCAAAAAAAGTTACTTTCGCAAATTTCAAGACAAAAATATTCCATTTATTAATTTTTATTTCAAATTTATTTGACTTTATAACAAATGAAGCTATAATACAGAACGTTCATAATATAGAACGTTCGGATTATTCTATTTTAGGTAGCAGACATTGTACAATTAATTTTAGTATAAGAATTACTTAAACTTTGGGATTATTTGATTTCTATAAAAATTTAGCAACAAAATTACTGAAACGTTCGAATTATTGGACTATTAAAATACGTATCAGAAGAAGCTATAAGACCAAAAGATTATTGAATTATTATAAGACTTGATATATTCATATATATTTTAGCAAAGGAATTTCTACAGTAAATTCTTACAGTAAAAAACTTTCACATATATTCAAATAGGGCTTTGTCCTCTTCAGTGTTTTAAATTTTATATATAAGCAAACAGATCCACCACACATTATGCACATTTTACTAACCATTTAATTATGTTTTGTGTTACAATGTTGGACAACATGTAAAGCACAAAAATATCATAAAGGTTGCTATAAACTTGTATGCTTTGTACTCACCATATAGCCGACTATACTATGAATATAAACTTTGTCCTTTATTGTTTGATAAACATTTTGAAATAATGTTAATAAAAACATGTAATAAACAAAGGGCTAATAAAAGTTGCTTACTGCTCAGTGAAGAATTTTACTAAACAAAAATGAAATAAAATTTGCTATCAAAAAAGCACAACAACAACAAAATAACAAAACAACAACTTTCATCTCGTTAGAGTTATTTTTCATTACAAACAAGTGGAAATTTTTGAGCACAACTTGAGCCAAATTGAGGATGTGGCTGTGCTAAGTGCGCCATTATATTAACGCTTTCAACATTAGTCGTTGTTCTTATTGTTGTTGTTGTTGTTGGCTTGTGTTTTGTGTGTTTTGTTCTTTACGTGTGCTCCTTTTTGTTTTTGCATTGACGCAACTAACTGATTTTTTACGGCCGCCACTTAATGTGCTACGCTATTTTTCTGGGCCAAAAGTAGAAAATTGGGTTTATGTTCTATTACCACATATGATATCAAAGTGGCGTAAACAAGACTTAAGGCGTGGCATCGAGTGGCATGGTGAGGCGTGGAGAGTGTAGCACATGGCATAATCTTTGCTGATACTGTTTTTTATAGACAGCTTGAAGTCTTAACTCTTTCAACTTGGCTGAAATCGTATTAAGCAAAAAGAAAAACGCGTCAGCTTTGGCTTAAACGCGTTTCAAAGCAGGCTTAAATGCAATTAAGCACAGCTAAAAACGAGTAGACGCAAATATTAAGCAAACTCGCACAAATACAAGAATCAAGTGGCTCGACTCGGCTTGGCTGCTTCGAAATGGGCTTAAACCGCTTTAACTGTGTCGCTTAAGCCAATAATCTCAGCAGTGGCAACGGCAAAGGGGCAACAGGCGGGGGGTTAGTCGTGTTTTATGCTATGCCAACACTACTTTTTTTTTTTCTTTGCTGTTATATTACATTTTTTGTTCTGCTCACTTGTTCTGCTGCCGCTGCTTCAGTCTTTGTAGCATGTAAGACAAGAAGACCGTGTGTGTGTTTGTGCAAATATGTCATATCTTTTGTAAGTGACAAAAAAGGGTTACTAGTGACAAATGCTCACACATGCACACACACACACACATGCAAATATACATATATACTGACAGTCATTTAAAGCGCTTCCTGCTGGCCGTCAAGCTCATCAACTTTAACTTACCATGCCTGTTGTTGTTGTTGTTGTTGGTCATGACTTGTATGTCTTTCGTTAACGTCTTCTGCTGCTTCTTCTTCTTCTTACCATATATACATAAAAGTAACTTTGCGCATTTCAAAAGGCAAAAGCCAAAAGAGCGAAAAGTAATGTTGAAGAACCTGCAAATGAGTGTCGCATTTGCTTACATTTTGTGCGAATTCACTTCCACTGTGCGACATCGCAAAAACAAACAAAAAAGCGCTTATAATAAATTGCAAATGTTTTTTTTCAGTATTTTATTTTTTGCTTTACAACATTTGCAATATGCAAAAACAACTCTTACAACTTATGAATGTTTGCCAATAAAGTGACTTTTCCTGTTTGCAGTTACAAGTTGTTGCGTGGCAAGACGCAAATCAATTGCAATTTGTAACATTTTTGCGAAAACATACACAAAAAATGCCAATTTCAAATTTCAGCATTTATTAAGCAGTACTGCATTGCTGCATTAATTTAGCAGTACTGCATAGTGTTTCTTGTGAGCCCTTGATAGTTGGCCGGGCTGACGGACATTGTGGCAAATGCTTGTGGCCAATTATGTTTTTAGCTTTCGAAATTCAATCAAAATTTCACACACACATACACACACACACACACATACAGGCATGCACACTGATAATTGCTATAATCGCATCAACACACAACCGTACGCGTCTTGAGCTCGTAATCTCGCAGCCAAGTCGCGGCAGTGGCAGCAATTATAGCGGTGTATTTTGCTATATTGCAAGTTGGCACTTGCAACATGCATGCAACGCGGCAGCCATGGGCGTTGCATGAGCAAGAGTAGCGAAAAGTGATAATGTTTGTCGAAAGCTGAAAGCTGAAAGCAGAAAGCTGAAGCGCCCAAAAGACCAACTGCCTGCCAACTGTCAACTTGTTTGCGGCGACTGCTCAGACGGTGCCATAATAATAATTACAGCTGCCAACATGTTGCAATTAGCATAAATATATATATATATATACATGTATATACAAATAATGTGCGCTGCGACAACTTCGCTTGGTCGACTCGAACCGACGTGACGCGACTTGTCTTGACTGCTGCTATTTACTTTTATGTAATGCAAAAGGCGCGCTTGTAAAGTAAAAAATCAACAAAATGAAAACAGCGAAATCATTTTGCATCATTGGTAAAATGTGCAACCGACAGACGGACAGACAGACGGACAGAGCGAGAGACGAAAGTCAGCAAAGCGCCTCAATGACGTTGAATAATGACCGAGTTCAGTTGCATTTGGCGGCGTTGCCACAACTTCAGCTTCTTTGCCATCGTCGCCTACTGTTTGGCAACGGCAGTTAACACTTGGCAGTGCACAACACACCACCCCCCACCCCCTTCAGCTTTAACTTTACAGCTTCATGCTGCTGTCAATCAGTGAAAAATACAATTTTTCTACGCTTACTTTTCAAGCTTTTTTCGACTTTTCTTTTCTTTTATTTTCTTCTTGTTTTTCTTTTTGTTCATGCCAACGATTTTTCGCAGCAATTATCGCATTGGCAACGCAGTCAGACGCATGAATGAGCTGTTGTGCTCATATACAATACAAAACACACACACACACATGCACATACATGATCATATATATATAAAGGTACACACAGGTCGCTTATGTTGCGTGAAAAATCCACATTGAAAGGCCATGTTTTCACTTGACGTGAAAAGTGGCGAAAAAATAAATAAAAAATAAATAAAAATACAGAAAAAATTTTAAATGAAATGAAAGCGAAGAAAAATAAAAACATTTAACGCAAAGCAATGCGTAGCAGGTGCCAAACAAATGACGAGTCGACTCGAGTCGAGTTGAGCTACGCTGAGCCGAGGTGAGTTGAGGTGAGCTTTGATGACGCCTCTGTCACAGACAGACAGACAGGCAGACATGAAAGCAATGCGACTTTTTCAAAAGTCATTTCAATTTATTTTCGAGCACAATTCACTCGTGTTGCTGTCTCTTTCTTTCTTAATGCAATTTCAAAAATGTTCCAACTTCTGATTGAGCTGCCAATCATTTGAATGTCGAAGGATTTACACAGCTTCCTGCAATTGAAAATTTCGTTGTTTTTGTTTCCTGTATCACAAGTTTTTCTACTCCCCCCACATTTGCACTCAAAAAACTATTTTCTTAAAATTTTATAACTCGAAACTAATAAGCGGTACAAGTCTGCAACTTCATATACAGGCTCAGTAAATATACCGCGCATTGTTACCCATTAAAGTTCCTCAAACTGAAATTTCTCATAAGTTTAAAATTTTTTTCTACTATTTTCTTGAAATTTTGAACAATATTGAAATATTCTATGTGCGATATCTAATATTAATTTATTGATTTGGGGCGTGGCATTGCCCACCATGTGTTAACATTTATATCAAGGATTTTTCAACATTTAAGTGCTTTAAATATTATAATTTCAGTTCAGTGGTTTGAGGTTTTTCAGTTTAAAAACAATAATTGTTAAAATTAATGACGCCGAACTAAACTTGTTTCTTCAATGTCTTTCATAAAACAAGCCATATCTCAAAAATATTTTTTTTTTTCTTTTTCAAGAGCTTCTATTAATTGCCTTAAAACATTACCTATTTGAGTAAGTCTTGTGTTGCTCGAGCTCTAAGCAAACTTAACACAACGCTACTATGAAATAATCAGCGCGTTGATGATGAATTCGTATGTGAAAGCACAGCAAAGTAAATAAATCTTCTTTTTGTTAGCATTCTTGCAAATTTTATAAACCGAGCTCATGTGTTCGCAATCAAATGCTTAACTAATATAAGTGTCGATAAGCGTTGACTTTGGTGAAAGAGTTTTGCGAAAAAAAACGGTGAAAGACCTTCTTCTTCTACTGCTGCTGGTGCTGCCAATTAACGCGCTTCCCTAACGCTTGGCACAACTTCATCAGCGCTTTCAGTGCGGCGTCACTCGCTGCCCTTGCAAATCGATATTTACTCAATTAATTTATAACTTCCGCCAAAGCGAGTTTAGCTGAGCAAACGAGCGTCGACGATGAATTCATTCATGAAACTCAACTGACGTCGTCGTTGACGCCAACATGATGATGATGATGTTGTTGTTGTTATTGTTGATGATGATACTTCAACGTTTGATGAAAAAAATTATCAAAATAAGAAGAAAAACAAAAGCAAAGTTAAAAAAACATAAACTAACTTGTAAAATCGTTGGATTTTTTTACTTTGCTTTGAGCGTTGCTTTTCGAACATTTGCTCAACGCTGACAAGCGACTTAAGTATCGTTTGTCATATGCGACTAACAACAGGTATGAGTGTGTATGTGTGTGTGTGTGTATCTGTGTGAGCGCTAATGAAACATAAAGCTGCAATCGCTGCAATCGCATTGACTCTGCGCTCCATCTGAGCGTGTTGCACAGGAAGCAATCAATGTGGACGACTCAACTCATATTAACTTGCCAATGCACAAAGTAAAGAGTGAAGAAGAAGAGGAGCATACATTGTAAAAAAGCAAAGGTAAAGGAAAATACACAAGAATCACGGCAAAGCTTGAAAAAAGCTACTCGCAGGAAGAGGAGTTTACTTCAGTCCAGTTGAGTTTTTTATACATTTTTTTTTTTTTTTTGTTGCTTTTTTTTTGTCTTTGAGCGCGCTTGCAAAAAAATGGTAACAACAAATACAGCAACAACAACAACAACAACGACAAGAACAAGTTGGCCAAGTAAATGCGAGCAGGTGCACAATTTTATGCCAGCGACAGACAAACTTCGTCAGCGCCGTCAGCTTCGTCATTCTGTTGGACAGCGCAGGCCACTGAGGCGGCAAGTGAATGAACCATCCAGTTCATCAATGCATGCATGCATACAGAGAGTGAGAGAGAGAGCGGTTGAGCGCACGCAGCCGGTAAACGGTGTCTGTGTGTGTGTGTGTGTGTTTGCCATGTTGACCATTCGCATTAAAGCCGGTTTACTTGCGTCTTGATCTTGTTTCATTTCAACCCATGAGGTTTTCTTCAATTAACTTTTTCCTTTCTGTATTTTTTTCGTTTTCTTTGTTTTCGTTGTTTTTGTATCATTTTCGATGTGTATGTGCGTGTGTGTGTTTATTTAAGTCCTCTTAGTGTATATGTATCGTTGTTATGTGTTTTGTTTTTGTTGTTCTTTTTTGCTGGCAAATGCTGGGAACATTTTGCACCGTGCACGCTTATTGAAGGCTTCCTTCAAGTCTAGCATATGTTTTACCATATTGCTGTCTCTTTCTAACGCGCGTATGTTATTTTTGACTCAGACAGGCCAAATATCGGCTAAGCTGTTGTTGTTGTTGGTTACTAACCAAAAAAACGAAGTCTCAAAAACACGCACAGGAAGTCTTGCAGCCGGCTTCATCATCTCCCCACACACAATGCCAATGCCGATATCATTTTATCAATGTGAAAACTGTTTTTTGCTCTACATATTGTATCTTTTCTCATATGACTTTTATACACTTTCCGTACACTTGAGCACTGTGCAACCCCTTTAGTCCACTGCCTTGTCTTTTGTATGCGCAATTCGTCATTTCATTAATGAATTACCTGAGGAACTTTTTGCACTCACCTGCGGTGTTAGCTGCAACTTGTTTGACCAAGCTTACCACCCTATTCTGGTAACTCTTTTAAGCGCTTTTAATAGGAAAATTCAACTAAATAGCATGCAAATAGGATTTTAACTGTACATCGCATTCAGCACAGCTGTTTCTTTAAATAGCAACTCTGTTGGGCATGTTAATTGGCTGTTAGTTTGCATTCCAATTTCCAACGTTGCTGGTTATCGTAATGCCTTATGTTACATTGAAGTTCAGCATTTCATAAGGAACTACAATAACAAGGTTCGAATATTTTGCAATCGTGTGTTAAGTTTGTGTAATGAACGCGTGCCTTGAAGTCTTTTGCTGCTATAATTTGCTATAATTTCAAATTTCTTACAACTTTTCAATATTTCCATTCATTGCTGTTGCTTTACTGGCCTTCATATACAATAATTATATAAGACAGACGCGCGTACTAATCTTCTTCAAGCCATTAATCCAAATTAGAACTTCAAGCGCGCAGCCTATAATCATGAGGTAAAGGCTCGAGTGCATTGGCAGACGAACTGACAAGCGTCAAGAACGGCAACAGTTGTTCAAACGCTCATCAACCGTTTGGCTACATGGCCGAACCAAATTTGTATCTTCATGACTGACTCATCATCGACCGAACTACTTTGCTGACCAAAAGTCATACAAAGTCGCATACGCTACTAGTCTTTGGTTCTTCGTCGCAGACTCATGAACTCCCACACACGCATGAAAGAAACTTTTCAACTTGTTTTGCTGCAAACACACCTACACACATCGTAGGGTATTTAAATAAGCAATCATATTGCGTACGCTGTCAGACTGCAAGTCAACCAACAAATGAATAAACAAAAACAACTTGTTTGTAGTAAAATAAGCCAAAAACAAAACTCTGTTGATATGAAATCGTAGTAGAAAACCAGTTCAGCAACAACAACAACAACAACAACAACAACTTAGACTCATGTAGGACCGTAGCAACCAACGAAACAACCAACCAACCAACCTACACATGACGCAGCTTTCTGTGCAACGCAACCAAGTGTCGCAGTTGTATAAAAAGAAGGCACACCCTACTCTTCGCTCCGCCACCGCTACTTCATGTGCTATGCCCACAAAGCGGTGATTACACTGTTCGTCTCGCTGCTCTAGCCCCGCTGCGTTAACGCCAATCATACGGGCTTATGAATGGATCAATGAAGTCTTTTTGTTGATGTTGTTGTTGTCTATATTTGCTACGCTTTTGTTGTTGTCTAAGCTACAACTTCACGTAGGCTGTATTGTCGAGTTCGTCGCCTAAGTCTTTCGTCTTAGGCATGGTATATATATATACATATGTTAGTATATATCTTACCACTCGAGTCGCCAGCGTGTCTTGTTTTTTTTTGCTTTTGCTTTGCCATTTTCTTCATTTATTTTTTTCTTTTATTTTTTTTTGTATTAATCTAAATTTAAATTTAAAATTTATGTATGCTTTGCGCGCGTTCATTTAAGCGCTTGGAGTTTGCAAAGGCAAGACAACCCGCACGCAGCCCTCATCAACGCCTTAAAGCGATCGCATTGATACACGGCTATGCTCGCTGCTCGCTGCTTCTGCTCTGACTTGTCTTGTCGCTCACAACTCAACGCGAATCGACACAGTTCAGCCCCATTTGAGTGATGAAGCACGTACGTACATGTATATAGATACATATAAACATATCTATATCTGTTTTTGTATACAAAACACAAACAACACGCACCTGGTCTTCAATGCGCTAAGTTAGCAGCTCAGCTCAGTTAGGTTCAGCTTGTTGTTGTTGCTATCTTTTAGTTTAACTCGAGGCTGCTGCGCTTGCGCAAACTTCAAGTTGAAGTTGACTTGTTGTTGCATTGAGGCAAGGTGCGCGATTTGCAAGTGTTGCCAACTGCACTTGTTTTATTAGTGTACAACTTTGTTGTTGTTGTTGCTGTTGTGCCTTTGAAAAGCCAACAATATAGAAATACGAGTTGAATTAAAACGAAATACAAAACAAATGCCAAACGCGCTTCGACACAGAAAACAAACTGCGCTCAGACTCAGAATGCAGCTGCATTTTGCGCTATAATTATAATGCCGTTGTTGTTGTTGCTTTTTTTCTTAACTTGCCTTTTTGCTGTGCATAAGAAAAAGGTCAAAAATGTGTCTTGCCATAATATATAAATTATAATAAAAATACATAAATTTACTAACGACAAACATGTCTTTATTTTTTTCTCCGACTTGAACTTTAACGTACAACAATTTGCTTAATGACTCCTCTGCCATATTGAAGTGTTAAGCGTTATGAGGGCTTTGCAAAGGTCATGCTTTATGCCAAATGGTTTTGCAATTAGTTTCATTATTTGCATTTGCAACTGTTTTGTACAACATTTTTTCTAAGTTTTATTCATATTTCAATGCCTTCATTTTATTTATTTATGCAAATCTGTTTTCATTCACAAAACTCTCAACTCATTTTTGGTTAACGAAAATGTTCGCCTCAAATTTATTTAATGAGTTTGTTTGTTTGCTTTTCAGTTTCGTTGTTTTATTTATTATTATTTTTCTGTTGTTGTTGTCTGTTGTTGTTTTTACGTGTTTCAAGGACTGTTTCATTAAGCATGTTCGTATCAAGATCGTGGCTGCGTTTGTTTGCTTTATGATTATATCTGTCTGTCCGACCGTCTGTCTGTCGCTCAAATAGGGGTCGTGTGAAAATTTATAACACCAAAGCGAACGAGTTAATAAAACAGTGGTGTGCTTTAACTTAATTCATGTATGCTATAAAATTCAATCAAATATTTTATAAGTAAATTAATTCTGCATACCAAATAACTTTCATGCAAAACTTAAACACTTTTTGCTGAGCACTTAGTGCTTTTAAAACATGATTTTCACATTAAACTCATAAAACAAATTAAGCGCAAAAGTTTCTCTCCAGAGCAGTCAACTTTTTTTGTATAATTCCTTTAATAAAACCAAAGAATTGCATAACTTTTTAATGTGTGCTCACGTAAAAGTCCAAAGAATTTTCACCGAAATTCGTCTGAAATTTTAATAAATTTGTATTTATGTTTTGCGACCCACGCATAAAAACTTGAAACCCCACAAAAAGAAAAGCTAAAGATAAATGTGCGACGCAACTAAAATAAAACTCTTCGAGTTGTAAATAAGCACAAAAAGAAGAGTTAAGCTGTGATAAGTTTTTGTTCTTTAATGTCTAATAAAATTTTTGTCAAATGTTTGTTGCTTCTTAGGTTAAGGAATACGTATAAAAAATACCACAAAAATATTAAAAAATAGTCGGAGCT
Source organism: Phortica magna (assembly GCA_037044515.1). NCBI lineage: Eukaryota > Metazoa > Arthropoda > Insecta > Diptera > Drosophilidae > Phortica > Phortica magna. The sequence goes on from JBAMBP010001582.1 coordinate 26,182, forward strand.
TATTTTATAAAGTTACCTCTTAAAAACGTTATCCTATAAAAAAGTATAAAATCAAGCAAAAAAAAAAGAAATTATTTAAAAAGTTTCAACCTTCCGATTTCGAAAGAAAGTAAAATAAAAACCAAAAAAAAAATAATAAAAACATTTTTATAAAAATAAAATTACTCTTAATTTCATGCCGAAATTGCGAGGCTTGCTGACCCCCAGCAGCGCTTTGCACAATTAAGCTAATTGATTTTTAAATGCAACCGAACTGAACGGAATCGACTTTCAAAAGAATTTCAAGCATTTAACAACTTTGCTCAGTGGTCATTTAAAATTATCATTATTATTATTTTATATTTTAATTCTAATAACAGCAAGAACCGCAACTGAGGCCAAAGTTCATAATATAGGCAGTGTAGCCACTGAAACAGAAATTTTTATTAATTAAAGATGAAAGCAGCATGAAAAGTCAAAATACACTTTGAATATATTTCTATGCCAGGCAGTCTGTCCAAGTCAACCATCAGCCAGCAGAAAATTGCCTTCATAGCAGAAAATAATTAATGTTAATGCTTTGACTTGACTCAACTCAACTCAACTCAACTCAACTCGAGTCGGCTTTGGAAATGAGCAAATGAATTTAGGAGGAGCGAACGAGTCACAGCTAAATTAGTTGATTAGTTTAATGTTTACAGGCAGGCAGAGAGGCAGGCAGCAAAGCCGATTCGAAAATCAGGCCCAATTGAACACAAGCGAACCGAAATGAAATAAAGTTAACCCCAAAGTTAACCCAGTTGCCTCTGTCGCCGCCACTACTTCTGCCGCTGCCGCTGCTGCTGTGATGATTCATTTGATGCGAGTGAAAATTTTATAATTCAATCAGTGCTGTTGAGTCCATGTCAAAGTTGAGAGCGCGTCTGTCTGTCTGTCTTTCTGTCTGCCCGTCTGTCAGGCAAACAGACAAACAGACTACAAGATACTTTTGCGTTTAATTGCCACAATCTCTTAGTTCGAATGTTTGTGTGTATTATTTATTCATTAAAATTTCTTAACGGCTTTGCAAATTTAAATGAAATTTTGGTCAAAATTACACTATTAAAATTCAATGGTTATTTTTGTGCTCAAAAACAAATTAAATCTGAAAGTCTAACAATAAAATCATGTTTATTGTTGAAATTATTGCAAAATGCGCTTACAATAAAGTTTTTAAAAACAAGTCTTTAAGCCTAAAAGACGTGCACGTTTAACAACAAAAATTAATTACAAAAAATGCGAACATCAAAGAAATATAAAATGCTATGTTGAAGATTTATAGACCACTTTCAATTTAATCAAATTCTGTCGCATACGGCAATGGTCAATACTAACGATGTCCTGGCCATGACGATAAGCCAAGTTAGCCACAAAGACGCACACACGCACACACAAAATAAATGACCAAACAAATGACTGAGCATAGAAGAAGTTGAAGAAGAAAAAACTCACCGGATTTCCTGTGATATGCCACAATATTTTCCATTAACGCACTGCCTTGGTCGGTCGGTCGGTCGGTTGGTCGGCTGGTCGGCTGGTCGTGCGTCAAAAGGAGTAAAGCAGTTTATCGAAGCGAGAGCAGTTGACAAGAAGTGGTGGAAGAGGATAAAGACAGCAAATGAGGAGCAGTCGTAAACATATTGTAAGACGCCAATGCAAAGGCGTTAAGTAACAAAAAAACAGCTTCACTTACGCACTTCACAGAGCATTTCAACTACACTACACTGCACTGCACGGGACTAGCAACAGCTACAAAGATACAAGACTGGCTCAGGCCTGTTCTGCCACCCTGAACTGCCTCGGCTGCCGCATCGCTCATGTGTGTGCTGTTTGTCCGTCTGTTTGTCAGCATACAACTCGGCAAGGGGTAATCGCAACTCTGTACGACAAAAATCGACGCAATAAAAACCATGCTCGAATCTCACTACAAAATAACGAACAGAAAAGGGAAAAAACAAAAAAAAAACAAAAAACAAAAGTGAAAATGAAGAGAGCAGAAAAACCAACGTTGTCTTTGTTGTTGGCAGCACCAATGATGCTGCTGTTGATTTTGTTGTTGTTGTTGTTGTTGTTGTCCATGCTGTGCGTTGTGTGTGCGCACAGATCCACTTTGACTACTGCTAGATGTGTACGTATTATGCACTGAAGAAGGCCTGCAAATAAAACTATCTACAAGTCATTAACTCATATACAATGTGCGCACACACAAGAAAGATACATTCGTTTACTGTGTGCTGTGTGTGTGTATCGTAGTAGTGACCAGCCATTAGTGCGACATCCGGTGTTGCGCTTCGCTGCCTCACTGGCCCGACATGGCCTGAGCTTGCGCCTGGGCCTGGGCCTGCTTCTGTCCAACGTCAACACTGGTCATAGCCTGCCAGGCCTTGTGCCCCCGCCAGTGTCTGCAAGTAGGTCTGCTTTCTTCTTTTTTTTGTCGCACATGGACAAGGCATGCGTGTGTCTATTGGTTTTCTACTTCTTCTTCCAAAAGCATTGCCTCCCTTCAAACTTCTTACCATATTCACTTAACTTGTGGCCTAGGATCATCATCATCAACGGCCATTATCGACAAGAGTGCATCAGCAGTTGGCACACCCTTCGTTCTTACTATGTTTTGTGGCTTAGTTTCTGAGTTCTTTTAGTTTTTTTTTTGTATGCCTGTGGTTTGTCTATATTGAATTGGACACACTCACATGCATTGGAACACTTGTCCCAACAATTACAAAAGTTAAGCGTTCATGGACTAAGCTGAGCTAAGGGTTGACCGAATAATGCTTCGCATATACAACTGCATGAGTAAATGTATGAATGAATGAAAATGTAAACCGGTCTTCTTACTTTTCACTGGTTTCTTTCACCATTGACCGCTGTCACACTTCAAGGATTTCATTGTATGTCTGTCGGGGCGTCGTGGACGATGACACTTGCAAATGCAATTTGGTTGCGCGCCTCTCCCATCACTCAACTGCAGTCAGTCATTCGGTCGGTCGGTCGTTCATTACTATCGGTCAGGTCGTAGTGACAATTACCAAACTTGCATTCATGCTTGTGCTTGCTGTTGGTTAGGCTTACCACTAAATGAGTTGTTGTACTTTGTCAACGCAGTTGTCATTGCCAGAAGGGAAACCTGTTAAAAATTGAGCCCCCCTTGCAGGTCTGACAATCATTCAGCCAGGCGGCTTGCAAGAAAGCAGCCTCAAATGTCAGTCAATCGTACGCTGCCTGAGCAAATGCATATGTATATACCATTTGTATATGTATGATCTTTAATTAAGATACCATATACATACTGTGCTCTGCTGGCATCATATGCTTGTATGTATATTGCAATCATTGAATGATTCACAAATGGCAATTGTCTAAATTGATCGTACTTTGAGCGTTTTGCAAAATTCAACGCTGGTTCAAAGAACTTCTCACAAACGTTTAATTATCTCTGACTAAGCGCTCTAATTCGCTGAAAAATAATTCGTAAATAGCAAAGCGCTCTTCAGATACTTTACAGTTTTAAATTTAGGCTTTAAACCAATGACTCACGCCCACCCAAAAGCCGCTTGCCTTAATCTCCTCTACACATAAATTCACACCTCCTCAATTCCTTTGTACTGAATCACTGAATAGGCCAACAGGGAACTCATGACAATCATCATCATCATTTTTGAAAGCAAAACTTTTGTAAATATCAACTTTTTTAGGCCGTTCGGCTCATAGCCGAAATTTGTCGTAAAGATGCCAACACTTCTTTGAGCCAAACAAACAAGACAAAACAAAACAAAACAGAAAAAAAAGAAAGAAAACTTGCAACACTTCCGCTCTTCTATTTAACGGCCACGAAAACTTCACAAAGTCAAACTAATTTATGCCTTTGCCAGCGTTATAATTTATTTTTCCCATCGGAAACTGTGCTCATTTGCAGAGCTTATAAATGCGTCGTGGTCACTAAACACGGCGATGAGCTCTTTGTCGTCATCGACAAATAATCAATTAATCCATACCAGTTCAAGACATTGTCTTGTCGAGAAAACCGAGACCCAAGACGTTCATTTGTTGGCCCATTTGTTATCTAACCCCGCCACACCACAGCACCCCTGCCCTGCCCTAAGACACATTACAACACACTCAACGCAAATCAACTTCAATAACAATCGTTTCTCATGTTTGTTGTGTATGTTAATTTTAAATGCTCTATTCTAAGTCTATCAAGTTGGCGGGATTTTTTCAACGTGCTACCCAAGCTAATACCAACACCGATTGGGCCGCTGGCCGCTGGCCGCTTACCCTTTGCTTTTGATACAGTTCAATTTCGAACGGCGCTTTTTCTTTAAGACATTTTAATGCTAATGAGCACACAAGCTGAGGGACTTTATAAGCCATGCGTGTAGGTTGTCGTAGGGACAGACTAGCGGACAGACCGAAAGACCGACCAATCGACAGACAGACAAACAAACATAGAGACTGACTGACAGACAGACAATCGAAGGACAGAAACATTGGAACATGTCTCAATGACAGCATGAGTGGCTGATTCAAATAAGAGCGACCAACTGCGTGTGTGTGCATGTGTGTGCGTGTGTGTTAGAAAAAACTTGTTCCAAAGAAATAAAAAAAAAAACAAAAAATTGTACAACAAAAGCCAAAGTTAAGACTTGCAAAAGATGCGTGGTGGGCACACACACACGCTCAAATTAGTGCCATGTGTGTGGGTTGCGTCTTTACCAACGACAATGACAACAACAACAACAACAACTAGCTAAATGCTGTCGAAACTGGGTAACTGACACACAAGTCAGTCAGTCAGTCAATCAGTCATACAAGTCGTTCGTTCGTTCTTCTCACCATCCAAACGCATACGTGATTAAATGCCGAACGTGCTGATTAACTAAAAACTCATTTTCTCGTATTTTCGTCTTTTCCCATTACAGCGACCAAGGCACAGAACACACAACAGGCGGTGCAAAAATTCCGTGTCACACCGCATGATCTGCAAATACTCGAGGGCACAGACACGCTCCTGCGCTGCGAGGTCTCGCAACGTACCGGGCAAGTGCAATGGACCAAGGATGGCTTCGCACTCGGTTTTTCCGCTGTCATACATGGCTTTCCCCGTTACTCGGTGCTTGTCGATGCCAAGAACGGCGTTTATAATCTACAAATCAAGAATGCCTCGCTCGAAGATGACGCGGAGTTTCAGTGTCAGGTCGGACCCGCGCCCGGCAATCCAGCCATACGTGCAAACGCTAAGCTGAGCATTGTGGCCGCACCCAGCACAATTGCGATCGAAGGTTATGCACGAAATGCCAAAGTCGAAGTGATCGAGAAACAGAATGTAACGTTAAAGTGTGTCACGGAGAATGCAAATCCGGCTGCGGATATTGTCTGGTATCAGGGTGACACGCTATTGGCTAATGGTAAGCAAACCACTTAATTCATAAAGCGTGTGCAATTGGTTGGTAATTAAGTGTTTTCGATTTGTAGTGTTGCCACAAGTTGTTGTGAACGAAACGTCGATTAAACGTTACAGAACCACTTCGAGCATAAGCCTTCAACCACGCGCCGACGACGATTACAAAGAATATTCATGCGAGGCGCGACACAAGGCTTTGCCGCCGGATGTGCCAATGCGAGCGAATGTGCAACTCTCTGTGCTCTGTAAGTTTTGTACATTTTTTGTTTGTTTGTGCTTAAAGTAGGTTAATGCTAACGTATGATTAATGACAATTATGCATAACCACAGACCCACCTGGCGCACCATTCTTCGAAGGCTACAGTCAGGGCGAAACGCTGCGACGCGGTCAGAAGGTATCGATTGCCTGCCGCAGTCGTGGCGGTAATCCACCAGCACAACTGATTTGGTACAAGAACGGCGCGGCTATCAACTCACCACAACGTACATCGGGTCGCCTGTCGGAGAATGTGTACAAATTCACAGCAGATACCACAGACAACGGCGCAAATCTAGTTTGTGAGGCCCAGAATATACTCTCCAATACGCCATTACGCGCTGAGCTTAATCTAACGGTTATATGTAAGTATTTTGTGCACGAAAAAAAAAGACCGAACATTTCTATAGCTATCTGGCTATTGCCAACCTGCAGTTGCTCCGAAGGATGTTTACATAACCGGTGCTAAGGAGGCCAAGCTTGGCGATATCGTACAACTCAGTTGCACCACGGCGCCCTCAAATCCCGCAGCACGCATTAACTGGTCTATGAATGGTCGGCCAATGGGTAACAGCACCTTCAAGACAACAACTAGTATTGATGGTGGCTGGGTGAGCACATCGAATGTCACACTGACAATTGATGCACAGAGTCGTTCCTTTGTCTCGGTTTGTCATGCCTTGAACACGGAGCTAACGCAGAATGTTGTGGGCTCACATACAGTCAATGTGCTTTGTGAGTATATAAGAAGAATTAGTTTTCTCTTACCTATCAGATCATAACAAAAAAACCTCAACTCAGATCCACCGTCGCCGCCACTACTCACTGGCTACAATGATGGCGATGTAGTTACCTCGGGCTCAGTAATGAAACTACAGTGTAGCTCGATCGGTGGCAATCCGCCGCCGACGCTGAATTGGTATAAAAACGATAAGAAATTAAATGCTGCTGTTAAAGTCACCGATAGCAAAATCGTCTCGGAACTGTCGCTCCTCGTGAATGCTTCGGACAACAATGCGATTTATAAGTGCGAAATACAAAACTCTGCCATTGAAATACCGCTCTTTGCTACCAAAACATTGAGCGTACACTGTAAGTGCAACAAGAGTCAACCAATGATAATCTAACTGACCTTAATCTGATGAATCTTTTTAGTTCCCCCTGAGACTGTCAAAATCAGCGTACAACCAAAGAATCTTGTGCCTGGCATACGTGCAAAACTTATTTGCGATTCAAGCTCAAGTAATCCGCCTGCCAAGATCTCTTGGTGGAAGGATGGCATACCCGTTGAGGGCCTGAATCTCGCCAACAAGCCCGGTCTTTGGGGTGGCTCCGTGTCGACGCTTGAAATGATGGTGAACATTACGCAAGATCTCGATGGCATTGTTTACACCTGTCAGAGTCACAACGAAGTACTGCAACGTAGCGTACATGAAACTATAAGCTTAGACATACTCTGTAAGTACTAGACTATCCACAATTGTAGAATCACTTCAACTCTTCAACATTTGGCTGCCAACCAACAGACGCACCCAAATTCGATGTCAATCAAGTGACCACTTTTGTGGGCGTTGAAGGGCAACCGCTCAACTTGGAACTACATGCTGCTGCCAATCCCATGTCAATCAGTTATACCTGGACAAAGGATGGCTTGCCGATATCAACGAATGCGCTTAGCGGTCAACGCTTGATTTCCGATGGACCTATGCTGAATATTACGCGACTGAATCGCAACGATGCCGGCACCTATGTCTGCGAGGCATTGAATTCGCAGGGCACGGCCATGATTGAAATTCAAGTTGTCGTTGAATGTAAGTTATTAGTGAGTCGAGTTGGTCAAATAGAATGGTAACTGACAACGTTGACTTCTCTTTGCATATTTAAATAGTCGCACCCACCATTGAATCGGTTACAACGGACATTAGTTTCGCTGTGGGGGAGGAGGCCGTCTTAGCATGCAACATACAAGCACGTCCACTGACAGCGGAGCATATAACTTGGACACGAGTCGGTTATGAACTGACTGAACGCACGACGACCAGTTTTGAGAACAATACAGCCTATTTGCATATCAAGAATGTGCAGCGCGGCGACATTGGCAACTTCACTTGCAGCGTGGACAATCAGCGAGGACCGGCAGCGGAGCAAAATGTTTTGCTCATCGTGCAAAGTATGTAATCTTCAAGCAGAGTGATAACATTACAAGTAATGTTATTTAACAAAACAAATGTTGTCTTTTACTTTCATGAACTTTAGCATCGCCTGAGATAGAACATGCACCTGCCTACACACGCTACGCGGCACGCCTCGGCATACGCGCACAAGTAATCTGTCGTGCTTTGGCCGCGCCACAGCCTATATTCATTTGGCGTCGCAATGGCAAAGACATCAAGATGCAACGACGTAATAAATTCAAAGCCATTGAACGACGTGTGGACGCGCTTAACTATGAATCCGCACTGATCATTGAGAACACCTCGGCAGATGATTATGGCCAGTATGAATGCGTTGTGCGTAACAGCATGGGTCAGGCAAGTACCACCATGGAGTTCTCGAAGCCGACGCGACCCGACACACCTGTTGAATTACGTGTGGGAAATTTCACCGATAACAGCGTCGAACTGAGCTGGCTGCCCGGCTTCGATGGTGGCCTGCAAGTCTACTATAGATTGCGCTTTAAGCCGCAGAGCGACGATAAGTACAAGTACATCGATGCTAAGCCGGGTCGACTGAACACCACACTCGACGGCCTGAAACCTGGCGTGACATATTACTTCTCGATAATGGCAGCCAATGAGGCTGGCGGCAGTAAATTTATGCCAGACATCAAGCTGACGCTCACCAAAGGCTCACAGCCACACTCTGCTGAGTACACTGAAAAGGATGAGATGCCCAATTTAATGATTGTTGGCATCACGACGGCTGCCATGGTCTTGCTGGTAGTCAATGCTGCGCTAGTCGCATGGTTTGTAATCAGACGCCAAAACAAATCGAACAACGAAGCTGAGAGTCCCAATGATGATGCCTATTCCAAGGATGACAATCAATCTGTCTACAAGGTAAGTCACAGCATGCTTAACCCTTTTGCAAAACTACTAACCCGCCTGCGTTTCTGCTTTGATACTCAGTTACCCATAACTGCTTTACAGGCGGATGTACAAAAGAAGGCGGCTGCCTCAACCTATCTTGTGGAGAATGTGGACATAATACAGTCAACCGCTTATCCGCCGAAATATCAGGAAAGCTCTATGTGCACACCGCCCTATATGTGCAATCCCGATTTCACGCGCACGCTGCCCAATCCCAAGCGGCACAGTCAACGCAATAGCATGAATGGCGGTCTCGTTGATGGTGCACCGATGCGTGCCAAAGATGACCATATGTTGATCTCAAATGGGCTTTACATACCCTCACCTTCGCCCGCCTCCTCGCTGGTCATCAAGGGCAGCTACATATCGTCGCCATCGCCAGCGCCACCTGCAGATGGCTCGTACTTTAATATGAGCGACAAGTACATCTCATATCCACCAGTGGTAAGTTACTACATTTACTTAAGTCTTTTACAGTAGAAATAATTGTTGTTGTTGTTATGTTATGTCTATAATATAATTAATTAATTAATTAAGACTTTTATTCGCTGCTAATTTACAGACGTACTAAAATACTCACCGACAGTCGTGAGTTCATGTATCTCAAAGAGCTTTGTACGCCCTCATCCCTCCCTGTTGTAGTCACACACCGTACTCAATCGACTGATTACATAACAAGAATAAATTCAATAAAAAATTTTATCAATTAACAACAACGAAAGTATAATCAAAAAAAAAAAAAAAGAAAAAAACACGGAAAGTCGAATTCTTCATTTTTTTATTGAGCGCAAATGGAGAAAACATGTTCGCGCTGTATGTGACGAACGTTGCGCTCGAAGGCTGTGATAAGTACCTGCAACGGACTGTTGACGCTGCCACTGATGATGCCGCTGACGCAGATGCGGATGCTGCTGCCGTTGGCGTGCCACACACACACACACTCACACACACATACACAAATACACACTTACTCAAGCACGCAACATCGAGTCAATAATGAAGCACTCGAGTCCAGCAACAACAACGACAACAACAACAAGAACAACGATAACGACACGAACATCAATCAATCACGCAACGCCCGTAGCAGGTTCTCTCATCTTAGATTTAGTAGCATTTGCGATTTTTAGCAACTAGTTTTACCTAGTGTTATTTACAATATATTAAGATACTTACACATGTTTATTGTTAACTTTTAAGCTTAAATAATCGAATCGAATGACAAAAAGTTATCATACATATTGATGAAGTGTTTTTCCATATTAGTTCAAAGTTCATAAGAAAACTTCTTATGTTAATGTCAAATCTTTCATATTTCTTTCTTTGTTATACATTATATCACTTAAAGACATTACGTAATTGTCAATTTATAAATGCTTTATTAATATGACAAAAACTATATACATACATATATGTGTCTCAAAATCTTATTATATATACATATTTACATCATCATATATACATACATGCATGCATAGATACGTACATATATATGTAATAACGTACGAAAGATCTTACATTCATATACACTTAAATACAAAAAAAAGACAACTCGTTTGACAACGAGTCAAAAGTAACGAATTTTTAGCACTCAACAGTCCTCATCATATGAAATCCAAAAAATGCATAGTAATAAAAACAAAAAAAAAAACGTAGCGCAAATATTCCAAATGACAGTTTTAAAATACAAATTAATACATATAATTAAACATAAATGATTAAAGAAAAAATTATTAATTAAAAAATAATTATATTTACTGTAAGCGTGATATTTTTAAGCCAACTTTATTTTATCATGCATGGACAATAAATTATATACATGATAAAAACTATTTCTAAAAAAATATTAAAACAAAAAATATTTAAGACAAAAATTACATAATTATGAATAAAAAAAAATTCTGCTCATTTATAAGGCATGAAAATAAAAAAAGAAAAATGATCTTTTGTAAGCTTAAATATATTCGAATAAAATTACAAATTTTTCCCCGAGTCAATGCAAATAGTCTTTTAATGTTTTCCACAGACTCACAACATTAATCATTACGATGAAGCCGAAGCCTTGCGGCCGTTAACTGATCGAAACCACAAGTAGATGCGTTGACCTATTGCGTTGCTGCCTGGCAAAGTCATTAGAGCTTTTACACATGTGTTAAAATATTATAGTAAAATATTATAAGTAAGTGTGCTTGTATCATTTCGCCGCTTCCAAAGGGGGGCGTTAAATATCGCACCTAAATGCCGCCTAATCGTTTCGGGTCCAACTTGGCTTCGCTGCGGCTTTGAGGCGGCATTGTTGTGAAATTTATTAATTAGTAGCATACGATTTTAATAAACGGCTACTTAATACTTATTACTTTAAATGATGCATATTACAGAAAGAGATTTGTGGTTTTTGTATGGCATTGCGGTGAGCTTTCACTTCATAATGCTCTATGATAAACAGCAGTTGAAACATGGTTTAGGGTCAGTGTACTACCATGGGCATGTCAGGTGTTCAATAGAATAAATTGAAGAATGAGTTAGCCTTAGTCGAAGTAATACACGCCAAACAAAACAATAATTTAATTGTCAAGCGGGACTTCAGCTCATATAAACTGTTTTTAATTATACAATGAGTTAATTAAACATAAAATTTAATTTTTTTAAATATGATGACCAATGTGGTATTTAAAAAAGTTCAATTAAGTAATTAGCAGAAGTAATTTTTGTATTACTAGAAACAAATTGAGCGTTAAAGTCGAAAAGTAAATGACTCAAAAGTCATAAGCAGCAAAAAGCATTAAAGTACATGGACAGCAAAGCGCTTCCTGTTTGCCTGCCTGCCTGCCTGGCATGAAAAGTGCGCCAAGCCGAACGAAAAAAAGGAGTCAAAGCAGCGCATAATCATATTTAATAAACAACAGTCTTCAAAGCCAAAGCAGGAAGAAGGTGTAGACAAGAAGCGCTCAAACTAAGAACTGTATCTCAATCTACAAGATCGAGCGAGCCATGATCGCCAGAACGCTCGCTGGTCAGGCTGTCAGTTAGGCACTTAGTGCAGATGGAAGCCTAACTGGACTACAGGCGAGCAACAACAACGAGTGGAAAAACTGCATTTAGCAAAGTTGCTGCAGTGCATGATGACAACGATGATGATGATGATGATGACGACGTTGTTGTTGCTGAAGACGTTGCTGTTCTTATTTAGACAGTCTTGCTATTGCTGTCAGTGTCGTGCTGCTGCTGCTGCCACTGCCGATTGCTGATTGCTGATTGCTGATCATGATGCAACAAGTGCAGTGCAATGCAATGCAAGACTCGTCACAGATGTGCAATGAACCGGTTTGGCAACGAACCTTGAAACATGTCTTGCCTGCTCCACTCTTGCTTCATTTTGCACAGTTTTTTCATCGTCGTCATCGTCGTCGTCGTCGTCTTTGGCTTCGTCAATGCTTCAACGCAATTTGTTAACTTAGCTGACAAAGTGGCAGAGTTGAAGCTGCGCAAAAGGTGCGATTGCAATTAGACTTGCAACTGCAACAACAACTCCAGCAAGAGCACTGACCACCACTGACCACCGACCAGTAACCAGTGGCCAGTGTGCCTCAAGTCAACTCAACTCGACTCAACTCAGTCACTCGTTCGTTCGCTGGCACTTCATTCATAAAATTACGCGTGATGCGTTGCACTAGATAAGCGAAAGAAAATAAAAACTTGTTCGGCCACAATGCCTGCCTCGGACAGACGTGGGACGTGCGCAGAAAAACAAGATTTTCTTGGTAATTAACGAAAGCATTACTTTTCCACAGTTCCTTTGCATTATTCCCGTCGCCACTGTGATTTTTGTTCTGCTAACATGTGTGTTGTTTTTCGCTTCTACTGGAGCGGCGGCGGCTTGTTGGTTTGCTGTTGTCGCTACTGTTGGTCATGGTTATTAAAACGTTGCGATAAACATGCATAAATTTGACTCACGCTTGCGCTATCCTGAGCACACCACACCCGACGCCATTTTAAGCGTTGTCGCGTTTGCAGCTTTGTTGCATGCAAAGTGCCAAAGTGGCAAATTCGTTTCATTGCTGCAACACAGGAAACTGTTGCGAAAATGTTATCGTATAATGTTGCAGAATGAATTACTTCCTTTTGGCAACACAGCACCTTTTAAGTTCTGCAATAATTAGTTGATTAAAAACCCTATTCTGGCAACAATGACAATTGTAATTTCTATGCTCATCACCATCATCAATGATACGTTTTGGTATTTCGACAAAAATGTAGAAGCTTTGAGCTTCGTAAGTATTGCTGTTGATTCAGTATAAATACTAGTCTTTATTTTAGCATTTTGTGGTGTGATAAATAATTCTTCTCTTAAAAAACAAATAAGCAAATAAATATTAAAAAATTTTCATGACAAAAATTGTCATTGATTTGCACAAATTCTACAAAAAGCGAATAAGATTATAAGCACTGAAGTCTAGTGAGTTGTGTAGTCAATTTCTAGACGGCATTGGTGAAAATACTTCAAGAAAACAATACTTCTAAGTACAGATTTAAAAATTAAGTACATGTGCCGACAAAATGAAAAATCATAAAATAACAAGCAAAAATGAGAAACAATCGCGTTACAAAAGCAGGCCAAAAGCAAAAGTAATTACTTTTTGTCCGGAAACATAAAAATACAAAGCAAAAAACAAAAAACAAAAAACACTTTTGATGAGATTTCAAAAGTTTTTAAATCGCACACAAACAGACATGAATCTCAAACGCTTTAATCCAAACTTAATTAAAATTATAATTGTTTAAAATAAAACGCTTACTTATCCTTCGTAAACCAACAAGGCGCAAAACCGACCGCCCAACACCCCAACCCCCTTTTGCGTATTTGTTGAAAGCACATGAAAAAAAAAACAACAACTCAAGGCGAAAAAAAAAACCGTCCTGACAAGAAAAGAAAACAGCTTGGCAAAGAAATCAAAAAAACACATGACGTTTCTCGCATAAAATTATATAGTATCTTCAAAAAGTATCTACATAAAAAGTACAAATTTTTCGTAAGCAAATAATTTCATGTCGCTTTCGCGTCCTCAGAGGCAACGTTGTCGTTGTCGTTGTTGTTGTTGTTGTCGACGACATTGCCAGCACCATCATAAAAAAAAAATCCCTGCACACATGTGTAGAATTCATTAAGGTGACTAAATACATTCAAGGCGAACATTCAAAGCAGCGCACAAATTGTAAGCTACAGGAGGGGGGCTGTGTGGAGTCTGCCAAGATTGAGTCCCTATAAATACATGACTCGCCTCTCGCCTTACCATATTCTACACACCATTTTTACACAGCGTGCGCAATTTGAGCTTCACTTTGGCAAAGTAACTCAAGCTGCAAGCACATCAGTAAAAAAAACCAACAAAAAAAAGTTACACTTTGCTCTGTGCTACCGCTTGAGATAATGTATCTGCTGCTGTACTGCTGTACTGTTGGTTCTCCAGCGCCTTCTATCTCCTGTTGCGTGCTTTCGGTCACAGCTTCGGCTTCGACTGTGGCAGTTGTTGTTGTTGTTTTTGCTTTCTTTTTTTTTTTTTTTTTTTTGTGCACATTAATTCGTGGGAATTAATTATTCTCAGGCCTGTGACGATTCTCAAGACATTCGCTCACTCACACACTCGTCCCAATGCTGGCATAAATTGTGTATCTGTATCTGTAACGCAGCGCTGTGCGTTGTTCTATGTATTTGTAGCTGCTGCTGTTGCTGCTGTTGTTGCTCTTTGGTTAAGCTACGCAATTACAACAGTAGCAAAATTGCTTCATCTCTTTAAGGCGCCTTCACACAGACTCTCAACTTTTCGGCGCTGCACATATGGCTTTGCATTAAGTTCGCCATTACTCACTTGTTTAGCTTCACTTGAAATTTGTTTGATCGATGCGTGTATAGATGATATGTTAGAAGATGTCCTTAAGGTAACCAAAGGCATATTTTTTAGCTTTTTTAATTGTGTTCATTTATACAATTGTAGCGTATTCAGAGCACACATGTTTGCTTAGCCTTTTTAATATTTATTTATAAAAAGCTAGCTTACAGTTATGGAACTTACAAGCCAACGTAGGAGAACATGGTGCCATGGGACCCTTTTTAATATACATACATTTTTTTTATATATATTTATATATGTATTTTTTGCCACTTTGCTTGCATTACACAGCAACAATTTTTGTTAATAATTTCTCAGCCGTTTTGCTTCTCGTTTTTTTCTTTGCCCCCCGCCAGAAAACCAATACCAACCAACAAATGCGGAAAAGTTTTGGTTTTCCTTTGCGTCGTTGTTGCTGTTCTTGTTCTTGTCTCTTGTTGTTGTTATTATTATTATTATGATTATTTTAATGAGTGCATAATGCCTCACACGCTGACTGTCAGTCAGTCATTCAAGCACCATCGAAAGATAAAAAAGCCAAAAGACATGATAACACTGCAAGCGATTTTCTGCTTTACATTTAATTGCTGACAATGCAGAGCACATTTGGGGTTCGTCTGTCTGTCTGTCCGTCCGTCGGTCGCTCGATCGCTCCAACCAATTCAGCATTCAAGTGGCGCTGAGTTCACTACTCGCGCCATGAGTGGCGCTTCAACAGCGCCCAAAAGTGGCGACCACAACGAGCCAACAGCGCATTAAATTTGTCATTAAGTCTTTGTCACAAAAAATTATACGAAAAACAACTTTAAACGCCAAAAAAAAAAAACATTATTACATAACGCAAGTCAAGTCAACGCATTAAGTTTTTAAATATTTAAACGTTCTAATTGCCTGAAGTGTTCAAGTGTACGACTTCTACGCCTCGCTGACAGTAACACCCCGTCTTGAACCGAGTTTCTTGTACGATTTTCAGCTCGACTGCCGAAAATTATAAGTATTTTTTCTTAAGCTTTGGATTCGTTGTTTGTATTCTATGAGAACATTGTTGACACAGATAATTATGATTGTGCCACAGATTAGTTGCGTTTGTGACATTTCTCGACGACGACGACGTGTATGTCAAACCAGCAGTCAAAATGTATCTCAACTGCATTAATGACAAACTATAATTTACTTCTGAATTGCTCTGTGTGTGTAAGAAACGAGAGTTGCGAGAAAACTTTATATTGTTTTTTTTTTAAATTATTACTGCCTATTTGAATGTTGGGGTTAATGTGCTTCATTTGGCATTTTCAAGACTGTTTAGACATCTGATGGGGCTGCATGGAGTGAGTGTGAGTGTGAGGATGAGGTCAAGTGACGTTATGCACTTCTTGTACAACAATTTAAAAATTACAAGTTGCACATTATTCTAACTGCCAAAAAAAAACTAATAAGTATTATAACAAAGACAAAATCTCAAATGAAGGCGGAAGAGCGCCAAATTCAAAAGAAAATCAACTTAAATTATTCTTGCAATTACCGTTACATGGGGTGTGGGGCGTTAATAAAGATTTTTTATAAGTTTCCATTCCAAATTTGAACTTATACTGCAACGAAATGGAAAATCTCTCCAACATATAATACATCACATCATACTCCTAAAAAGCGTATTTTTAACATATTAAACAGTTTTTAATTTACTGAAGAAAGTAGAAAGATCATAGTCTGTTTCTTATATAAAATTTTCTTTTAAACATAGCGCGGCAAATATCACACGAAAGCCAAATTAGTCTAATCTGTTGGCTCCAAAAAATACGTGCGATTCTGTCATTTGATCTTAAGTTTCCCTTTTCGAAAGTCGTCTCTGATTCGAACCAACAATCAGAACAAAACGACATCCTTTTTTCTCAAGCAATCCCAACAATCTTTTTGAACCTCACGCATTGCAGACCACAAATATGCCACAACTTCCGCTTAGATGAGCGTTGAACCAAGTAGAAATATGAGACTTTGGCACATCAATTACGCCATTCCTTTTTTTTCTTACATAAATCCCAAAAGTTGACAAATTAATGTCAACACACGTTTGCAACCTTAGCCTTAATGACCAAAGAAAAAATTTAAAATAAATAAAAAGGCACCGGAACATACTCTTCATAAGCAAACTGCAATATGAGCATTTTGCTGCTGTTTTGTCTTTCGTGGCGGTGCACTTGAAACGCCGCGTCGGTCAAAGGTTGCTACAGCGGCTAGAGGCTGGCTAGAGGTCGACCGACCACTTGACGGCTGTGCACACCGGCGACCGTTAGTCGATTAGGTGACGATCTATGTATCTAAATACAAATCAGTAGTCGCGTCTTCAATGGCTCATTGAGCTCATTGTGCGGCAAACGCAAATAGTTATATTTCATGTGAAATTGTGTTTTGTTTATTGTTGCATGGCACCTAAGACGGCGACAATAATAACAGCATCGGCGGCGACAGGACGACAGACGTAAACGACTGCGCCAGCGGCGACATAATTAGGCACAAGACACACAACGCAAATAAGCCAAAAATAGCTAGATACATTTGAGTATTTGAGCCTAACGCATTGTATGTGTGTGTGTGCGTGATTGACAGTCAAAGGTCTCCGGCAGCGACCTCAGCCCGTTGTTAGTTGTTGGTGTCAATTTACAGCTCTGGTCATAAAAAGGATTTCTGTTTATGACTTTGTTAAATTTCTATTTGTCATAGATTAGTTGTTTACACACACACACACACACACACACACACACACACACACACACACACACATGTAACTCAACGCCTCATGTCTTTGATTACCCTCATAGCTTCAATATGACACGAATTGAGTCAACTGTGACTCCGTCCTCTGTCCTCTGCCACTGACTTGGTTGCCTGCCTGGCTGTGTGGCAATTCCCTTGGCGTGTGCATGTGTTTTTGTTTGTGTGTCTGTTGTGCCCTCGAGTTGTGCGCCCCTTTACCAACAGACTCATGCAACATCGTTGTCGTCATCACTGTTGTTACCATCATCTTAAAGCGCGCGTTTGAAACTGCCTCCCCATAGTTTTCCCTCGCGCGGTTTATTTGGTTTATTTTTAAAGCATTCCCGCTGGGCATTTTTCGTTTTTTTCTTTCGAAGGTTGTCAAAGTCAAAGCCGATCCACACCAGACCGAGTCAAGTTGAAGCACATTGCTCTGATTGAAGCAACCTTTGCGGGGGTTTTCTTCACGCACTCTGGAATTTTGTTGCTTTTGATTATCGTTTGTTAAATCATTTATTGATGCGCACGTTTTTTTTTTTCCTTTTCTTTCCTTTTATTTTCTTTTTATTTTTTCATTTTTCTTAAGTCCCTTCAGGCTCAGTTTCTCTTATATGTCTGTCCTCATACAATTAGCTCATGTGTAAAATGCCTCAGCATTGAGTTTCATATTTTTCAAACAATTATTTTAATATTAAACAATAAATGAATATGCTCTTTAGTAAAATATTCTACGTCATTGCAACTTGATTTCCAGGAATATAATGATGTTGTCTGACACTCATCTCTGACGTGCGTGAGTCAACAGACAACATTGATTTGTGTACGTTGACATTGCACTGATTTTTCGATTAGTGGCTTAGAATGTCTGTGTGGAACATGCCAATGGCAACAGATTTGAGATCATTCTAGAGAATTCGAAATGTGTGTTCATAATCATTCATATGCAAAGCCACAGACGAAGTTGATATGACTTTGATGAACATAAGCACTACGGATAATGAAATGTTACTCTATAAACGACATGCTACTGACTCAGCATGAGTGCTACAAAATTTTAAGTCGGTTTGAGTGACTATTTTCATGTTGTAGAGGCTCACTAAGAACGGTAGACCCGTGAATGCCGTTCGTTTGCCAAGACAGCTAATATTTACAGCGCTTCTTCTCGGCTTAAATATAATTCTTATAGTTTTGAAATTTCAGAGAACGCAGATTTTTAGATTGATGTTTCAACTATTGAATGATGTCGCTGTTTATTTGCAAAAGTGAATTTTAAAAAATGAAAATCAGAAATATCTTTAAAAAAAAACTTATTTGGCACAGTTTTCTGGAAACTTTATGTTGGTTTTTTTTTTAATGATCTACTCCGCTTAGCCTTCTATTTGGTGAACAACTATCCTTACTTATTTTAACAACGATTCCGATCCACTTTTTTCTTATTGGGTATGATTTTAGATCTAAACACCAAAATAAAACATTTTCATACATTATGTATGGGATTTTCTTTGTTAAGTAGTAACATAAATGCTTTCCTGTCTGTAATTCTTGAAAACTTTAACACACATTTTGTTCTTCCTGTTAAGTTTTAATATTATATTAACCGTCTGTTATAAAGCAGATAACCTTTTCAACACCGGGTATTTAAAAATGAAGACTTAAATTCTATCTGAGCCAAGACTTTGGTTTAACACAAAAAATTGCTTTGACTAAAACGCAAATCCCCAAGCTGAGCGATTTGTGATGCAAAACTAAACGAACCAAAATATTCAAATCAACCTAAGAATGCCCGCAGTGTTCAGACTTCTGCTTCTGCTTCTGCTTCAGCGGCAAAGCATAATCGAAGTGATTAATTCGTACATAATTTAGTAATTTTGGTCTTTTGTTGTGTGTGCTCTCACATGTTGTTTTGTGTTCAGCAAATGTGTTTTTAAATGAGCATAAAAAAGTCAACAAGAAAACAAGTTAAAATTGCTTGCCAGGCGACCAGGCGTCTCAGCAGCTCATCTGCATGCCACAACATGTATGTATCTTTATAAAGCATTTTTTGTGCTAAACGAATAAGTCTTAATTCGCTATTCATATGTTAATCGTTCGTTGGATTATTATTCAATTAGTTTCATTTCAATGAAAAAATTTGCTATGAAAAAGGCACAAAGGCGACAAAAGCAGTGCTTTCTGGCTTGGCAGTCTAGTCTAGCCTTAGTAGCGAAATTAGTTCGAGTCACACACGAAATTAGCAGGAGTTGCCACCGCCGTCAGTTGGGTTTGGCGAATTGCTAATGAAGACTCGTGTGCGAAGTGCAGAGGCGCATTGAATTAGAACTTCGCCGCTTGCCTAAGTAATAAGAACAAGACAATGATGAGGTAAGTTTTATCGTATTGGCAAAATCTAAACCGGCTCGGCTCGGCTTGGCTTGGCTTGGCTCACAAAGCGACAGCAAACCGGCAGCAGTACACCTGCAGCAGGTTGGCTGATTCGAAAGACGAGTTTCACTTTGTGCCGCAGGCGTTGCATGCATTAAAAGACATATCAAGTGTATCTACAAGTTACTTAAATGTACCGCAAAAAAAGAACACATAAAAAACACACACACAGGCAAGTGTTTGTGTATGAATGAATATACGTGCATATGTGTGCATGTGTAAGACTTGAGTAATCGAGTATGGCAACGAACGAAAAAAACATACAACTTTTGCTTCACATTCATTCATAAAAATCAACTCACACGAAAATCCAGTTTATTTACATTCTTTTTTTGTTGTTGTTGTTGTTGTTGCTGCTGCTGTAGTTGTGTGTTGTTGTTTATTTTTTTATGTTCAAAACAATCTTTGGTCATCAAATCATGTTGGCCAAAAGACAACAGCTGAAAACGCTCTGTGCGTTGAGTGTGTCTCAAAGGCGAAGGCGTTGTAACTGTGTGGGCAGCAACGCGCTGCGGATGTGCCTGCTCATCATCATCATCATTTTGTAATGATCATGTGCAACACGATCATCATGTTGCTTAACACAACAATAATGAAGCTATGCCGCTAATACGAACCAGTTTCCAATTGACTTGTCGCCATGCTTCCCTTTGCTTTGCTATGCCTTGATCGCCAGCAGATACACGCATTGATAAATGTTGCCCTACAAGTTTTTTAACTGAAAATACAATAACAAAGTCAACTCGAAAATTATACGCTTTTGATTACTATTCTTAAAGATTTGATTGCCTCGCTAAAGGTTCGATAACTTTTATTAAAGTTGCGTGGGTCTTTTATGACACTTCTGCTATGCAAACTCGTGAGGTCTTAAAATAGTTTATTTTCAACTTCATTTTTATGTTTCCAATCAAGTCATACATGTATGTATATTGCGTTGAGCTATGGGAGAAAGTGTAAAACATGTGTATAAAGCTCAAGACTTTAAATATTAATGGAAAAGGTAGAAGATTTTAATGCCAAAATATATGTTTGGTTTGACTTTGTAACAAAAAGTGCTCTTAGCGAATTTAGTGGCTTTATTTATCAAAAGGTACTTTTCATTGACAGTGTCAAAGTATCGTAGCCCAAAAACAACTATTTTACACAATCGTGCCACAAAACCAATTTTTGCCACAGAACTTTTTGGTTTTTTGTCATGTTCAAGCCGAAAAAGCGACTTCAGTTTAACGCTTTTGTAGTATTTTCACTCTTTTTTGTAGCATGAATAACTTTGACAGGATTATGCCTGATAAAGGAACACACGCACACTCACACACACAAGGAAGCTGCAACCACAAGCCACGAACGAATCTTTGTGCCTTTCGATTGCCAATTGAAAAGACATTTAGCAAAACACATCATTCGCATTCGCATTCGGATTCGCATTAGGATTCGGATTCGTTTGCTGGCATGCGGCAAAGCGTAAACTTTTACTTTTTGCGCCTTAAGGCTTAAAAAGTTATGCTCAAGGATACTTATGCCACGTACGTGAGGTAATTTCTAATATTTAACAGTAAATTAAGTTAAAAAAGGATAATAGCGACGAGCCAACGAAAAAAAAAAAGCCAAAGGGTTTCGGTTACAGTTTTTGTACATTGTATCGCCTTCGGCACGTAACCCAAAGTGCGATTTAGTGCGACTTTTCGACTTCGATTTTTTTGCCTTTTCGCCTTTGAGCCCTTTTGAGCAACGACACATAAATGCGGTTTCTGCGGGCGTGTGCAGAACAAACGTGTAAAGTGAGTTGCACTGGCGTAACTTAAAGCCATCAACGTCATCTTGTTTTTTCTGTTGATGATGATAATGATCATCATCGTCAGCATCGACAACTTCATTGAGGCGATTTGTACTTTAGCGATGATGACTGATTTTTACCAGGAATATTTGATTGCAGCTTTTTACTACAATAAGTACTTAACAGATAGTCTTCGAGACACTGTACAGAACTCCCTTTTTGTGTACTGTGCACTGAAGATGAAACCGTCTTGAGCTCAGTTTGTTTATTGGTCACACTTGGGCTCGCACATAATTTATGTGAGAAGCGAGCCAAGTGTTTCTCATAGAAGCAGTCAATGCTACTACTGCTACTGCTACTGTTGTTGTTGTTGTTGTCTACTTGATTTCCGCGACAACGTGCTGGACTCAAATGAATTGTGTGAAAATTTTACGCTTAAGGAAATAGAGAAGCTTCGCTTCACTTGAGGGTGAAAACCTACAAATGCAAAACTTGAGTAAATTTTGCTTAATTCAGTCGAGACAAGAAAACTGCACGAGCTTCTATAGAACTGATCTTTAAAATAAGTTGCATTAAGCACAGAACCTTTGGCACATGTGTACAGTTGTCAGTAGTTATGAGAGCCGAAGGCGCAACTTGCTGACTTTGCGTGCTGTGAAAAAGACTTCCGTTGCGATTTGCAATTTCCCAAAAGCGAAAAAAGAAAATTTCATAACAAAGAAGTTATAAAGCATATGTATTACAGTGGGTTCCTTCCCTTTACGCGCCCTAAAACTACTTGTTGAGTCACTTGCATGCCGGTAATTGTCGGGCTTATGCGCACACGCCACTCGACTTGAGTCGACATGAGTCGACTTGAGAAAGTAATGCCCGCAAAGCTAACAAAACAACCATTGATTAAGTTCATTAGAGGCATGCTTCATGTGGCAAGCTATGTACAACACGAAGGTGCATTGCAACTGAGAAACTCATTGAGTGTCTTAAAAGCAACGAGGTCAATTATTTGCACCAACGAGATTCAACAGAGTTTTGATTCAACATTTAAAACATAGAAATAATTAAAAATTGTATAAAAATAAATTTTTTTTTTCAATGACAATTAATACACTAAGAGCGACAATTAAACAAGGAACATAAAATAGCGATTTATTACTCATCAATAGGTGCTTACATATGACATAACAACACAGCATGTGGAATTCTTGTTAACTTTATGACAAGCAATTTGATCGACTTGCAAGCCAATCAATGTTGTTTAATTACTTTGCCTTTCAACTGAAAAATCATATAATTTGGTTTAAGAAGACTGTTTCGTAATTCAAAGTATAACGACATGTATAACTATTATGCAACGCAGCGCCACACAAGCGATAGTCTTAAAAGCATCAAATTGCGCTTCATGCACAAAGAGAAAATTAACGAGAGCAATTATTGAAGTTAACGACGTTTTTGAAGCAAAAGAATTGACATTGCTTCATGTTCAAATAGCTTTCAAGCGCACATAAGCCAACAAACGACAATTACTGTTTCAGCTTAGCAAATTAATCTTTTATGTGCATTGTATTAAAATAAATAGCAAAGAAAACGATGAATTTAATATTTCCGTTCATAAAAAAAAAAATTAATATGTTATGGCAGCCACTTTGCATTCCAATCATTCCTAACAATTGTAATTCCTTATGCTATGTAGAACTTCAAGGTAACATAAAGAATTATGATAGCAAGCAACCATAAAAATTGAAACGCAAAGTAGCACCAAATTAACATGATCAAAATAACAGCTATTAGAAAGCTATTTTCTGATAAAATCAATAACAGCTGTTCTGATTAGGACACGCTGTTAAAATTCAATTTACAGGTATTTGATAGAATTTTATTTTTAACAGTGACTAATAGAGTTGCTCGAATAGGGGAGTAAGATGAGCGAACTTTGCTTGTGTGATTGCATTATGTACTTAACCCACACGTATACATACATACATAAATATATTTAAATCCGTGTTATTCAAAACATTTTTGAAGAATCTTTTGTGATAAAATATTTAACAAGCGAATTCATGTTAAGTAACAGAAGAGCAAGGGAAATAACTAAAATAAACGAAACTTAATGACAAATCAATTCATGTTATCAAACATAATCTTACTGTTGACAATAAACGTGCGCCAAATACACATGTACCTTCGTGCCGACATGTTTATGCCACCAACACGCACATGCTCACGCACGAAATCGAGATTATTCTGAACATAAGCAACAAACGTGTGCAACTGCAACCATGTGATCATTTTGTACAACTGGCTGACAGTCGGGCCTGCCAACGTTCTGTCCAAATGCATGCCTACTTGAGTTAACAGTAAACAGTAATCACTGCTAATGAGTTTCATTGTAAATTAAAATTGCACAGCAAAACACAAATCGTCGACGCAACTCAACTCGACTCGACTCGACGAAGACAAATGCAAATGTTAATGCAAATACAAATATTGTGAAATATGCACGCAGGCATGATAAATGAAATAAATGACACGTTTAGTGTAAGTAAGGACAGACTCAGAGACAACTAAAACTCTTGTATAATAAATTTTGCAAATTGCAAGCATTAAATAAAGATGCACAGCAATGTGACTTCATAGAACAATGCAACATGCAACACATTCATGTATGTGTGTGTGTGTATGTTGATGGTAGTCCAGACGACATGTTGTTTTGCAACTGAGGTCAACGACAGTAAGTTAGTCAGTCAGTCCACAACAGATGAAAGCATCATTAAAAAAACATTTATCACTGGCAGAAAACAACAACCATGCCACATAAAGTTGAAAATTTCGGTTGAATGAAGCTGGTTTTTGTTGTTGTTTGGGTTTCCTGTTGATCGATATGCCAAGTTAATTATTGACTCATGGCGTTCAAAAGTTTAACACAACATTTGCCGTCACTTCGTTTTGGCCATCAATGTTGCCGTCAACGCTTCATGTCACTTAGGCTGCTGATGAGCTTACATGGCGCAATGATATGCAATTAACAACAGTCACCGACGGCAGGCGCACTTTAAAGTGTACGCACCGAAGAGGACTTGCAGGACATACACCAAAAAAATTGCATGTTAAATTGCACAAATGTCAGTTGTCAAAAGTGCCAAGTGGGCTGAAGGCATTTGCTCGGCTATGCAAAGTAAATAACTGACAACGAAATTAAGCTGTTGTTCATTTAAGTATACGTTTAAGTAAGTGGTCTTTTATCAACTCGATTGCATTCATTATTCACAACACAATGTGCAATTATAAGTATTAAATGAAGATAAGTGTAGTTTAATGTTAAATCGATAATAATGATGAGCATTTTAGTCTAATAATGAAGTTGAAAGACAATGCTATTAGCTCATCTTTCAGCACAACTGTATGAACTTTATTATTCTGGATAAGCTCAATAACATGGTGCATTAGTTATTTAAATCGTTTCAAAAGTCGTTATTAATTTTTGTTGTTATTTGTTGTCTAAAACAAAGATAATTAATAAATAAATAAAATGTCTAAAACAAATTAAATAAATAAATTTGAAAATATATTTCAATCTTAAATTTTAATTACCAAGTATCCAGTTAAGCCTCAAGACAATTTAAATTCAATTGCAAATCTCAAACAATTGAAAGTCTTCTCACATATTATGTACACACACACACATACATATATATTTACGCATAAGCATAACAAATATACGTTTGCTAATGCTTACATGGCAACTCTGACGCGGATTCTCAATTACAAATACAATATATTTAACAAGCACATACACATATATGTATATACAAACACACACACGCATTTATCGACACACAATTTTTGATTGCATTAAAATAATTAATGTTGCCAAAATGTGCACAAAGGCACCAATTGCAAAAACAACAACACTTTGGTATTACAACACCAATAACAACAACAATGTTAGCTATGCAATAATTTCAATTACAATAACACGTTAGTACATAATGCATTTCAACGCAATTCGATTTGTTCCGTTCCGTTCTCTTCTCTTCTGTTCTGTTCTGCAGTGTTCTGTTCTATTCCGTTGTGTTGCACATCATAATTAATCATACAACCCTTAAGCCCAGATTATCCCGTCCGGCCTATTTAAATTTAATATTCACTGCCGCATGCTGTTTCCATTGCTTGACATTCTTGTCGCTGGCATTGTCATAGCAACGTCACGCAAGCCTTTGTCGTATTAGTGTAATTACATATTATTGGCTTCATTCCTAATACTCAATATTAGCACAAAATTTTAATTAAGCATACGCCGCCTACGCCGCACTTTACACATTTGCATTATTACTGTGCGATTTTAAAATAACAATAAAACTAACCGACAAAATTTATGTTAAATATGATTTTAATGCGTGCATTATGGTAAAAATTTACTTTAATTTGTTATTATTGGCTTGACAATTGTAATGCATGTGCGCCCTTTGGCTTAATTTTGCGTACAATTTGACATATTTCGAACATATTAATGGAATTATTGGTTTTTATTTTTATTTTTGTTAAGTTCTTAGGCAGAAAAAACAGTTTTGCTGTTTTGCAAAACCATCGTAGATGAATTCAACTAAAGAAGCTTTCCAACCATCGATCACAAATCTACTTCAACATTTATATATAATAAATGCCTTAGTTTATTACACTTTATTTGATGAATAGTAAAGGAACTCTTCATTGTACATATAACAATACATTCAAGAGTCATACTCTAAACATTTCGCTCAAGATCTAAGTTAGAAACCTACTATCCACTACACACTATTAGCTCTATATGATAACAATTGTACCTTAACTGTATTGCACTTACCGATTATAAACTCATCCAGAGCTGGTCTCAAAGAAACTTAAGGTTGCCATCGACTGACTTATCCACATCATATCAGATATCCCTTCGTAATTTTTAAACCACACTGAAGTCTTATACTGAGATTTAAGTGACATAATAAATATTAAGTTTAAGATCCTTTTTGTCTGACAAAAACAATTATTATGAAAGGCAATTTATGTACGTATTTTTACTTTACAAATATTATCTTTATGCAAGCACAATTGAAAATAATTTACACATGATACAAAGCCAACTCAATTAAAGCCATCAGACAACAATGTTAATCGAATATGTTAAGAACTTAAAGCCGAACACGCTTCGCCATAAAACTTTTGTTCAAAATTTAATAACCAAAATGTTTTAATCTGTTAATTAAAAATTATGAAGATAAATACTTGACAGTTTTTGCGTGCAGAAACCGACAGACAAACTCAGAAGGAAGCCACTGAAACAATACAACAATACAACCAACAAAGCGTGTAATTATTACGTTGGCATTTTTATTATTTCTTGCTTTTTTTTTAATTTTTTTTTTTTATTGTGCATTGAAGCAATAATAACTATGAAAAAAAAGCATAGCATTAAAATTCATAAATATGAATTCTGCCAAATGCAAAAATCAGAAGCAGAAATTAAAATGTATGCAAAGATCGATGACAGTGAAGAGTGCGAATTATATAACGAAATCTGTTCAAATCGTTCATTTTATTAAAGCAGATAAAATGTAATGCAAAATTTAAGTCACGTTTGCAATTCTCAAGATCAGCAAGTCACAGCTGAGCACAAATATTAACTAGTTCATTTGGTCAACAAAAAATAGGTTTATTGGAAGCTATAAAATGACGGCTTAAATTATTACGAAAATAAAATAATAATCAGCTATGTCGAAATTAAAAAAAAATAGAGCCTGCGCTTGTGACTTTTTGTGACTTGCGTGAAAACAGAACTGAGCGCAAAGATGTTAGCACAAAAAGGGAAAACTATTTTTTTAATTTGTGCATAAATTGCTTTATGGCTTGTAGCTGGCATTGCCACAAATGGTCAAATAGCAATGAAGCGTTAAGCAAATAGCTCAGCAGCAGAATCAGCATCAGCATCAGCATCGAAATCAAGCCCATCTACACGCCCGCACTATAGACAAAGGCACGGCACAGCTGCAGCTCATTAAAATGCTGAGGCAGGCAGAAATGCTTTCAATTCACTCTGCCACTGGGATTATATTTAAAAAAAACCATTACAATTATTTTTTCCCTTGCGTTTTTTTTTTTTATTTTTGTTTTATAGTTGCTGCTGCTCTGTATATTGAACCTGGCCAGTAACGGCTGGCAACGACCTCGTCTGTCCTGTGCTGTCCACTGCTGACCTGGCCTGACCCAATACGACCTGTGCAGTCCTTTGGTACGGCAACCGCACTGACAGAGAGCAAAAAAATTACAACAAAATCAATTAATGAATTGAGGATAAATTAAGTGCTTCAATTGCATGAAATTGATTTCGAGTAGCGAATTGAGTCGACTCAATGCAACTCAACTCAACTTGACTCAAAACGACTCGACTCGACTCGAATCGAATCGAAACAAAACGAATTGAATTAAATCAAGTGGAGTGGCATAAGAAATTTACAATTGAAGTATAAAAATTATAATGAATGCCAATAAATGCACTTAAGCCTTGCAAACAAACGCAAACGCGAACGGAAAAAGGACAATGAACGTTAAAGGATTTCAACGCAAAAATAAACAACAACAAAAATAATAATAATAAAAAATGAGAATAATTTTCGCAGACTATGTGTTTTCGATGGGCATTTCTCGGACCGTTCACTAATTTCAGCATTAAACCTTTGAAGCCGTAAGCATTATGCTTTGAAGCGCCAATAAAAGCGTCTCATTAAATGAGTAAAGCGCCTCAAAACGCTTTAAGCCGACACAAATCAAAAATCTTTAGAGCCTCATTCGCAAACGAGCATGCTGAAGTTGTTGTAGAGCCAAACCAGTTGACTGGCTTAGGCAAAGGAAGTCGGTACATGCAGCAAGACTCACCAACAAACTGACGCTCAACGCCTAGTCGTGTGATAATGTTATCTAAACAAGCGCTGGCGGAAAGCCACGCAGCCTTAAAGGGCCCCGGAAAACACAAGAAGAAGAAGAAGAAGTAATAATAATAAAACCGAAAGAACACAAAACAACAACTCTTGATATTATTACCAACATCCGGTGGCAAACTTTTCCCTTTTTTCCATTTATTATTATTTATTGAGCGTGAGTAAAGTGAGTGAGTGCGTGTGTGAGTGACTAAACTCGTTTTGAAAACTGCATTGTTTATTTTTAGAATTGTTGAACCAAGCGAATTTGCCTTGCAACAAACATTGGCAACCCACCGAAGCAGCAGCAGCTATAGACCTCTGCTACCGACCGGACTTCTTGCAACTCATTCCGACGCGTTACGTCAACCATTGCAACAATGTATTTACAAGCAAGTGGCCTTAAATTAACTTTAATATGCAAACGAATTTAAGCACCAAGTTGAAATAAAACTACTAAGAGACATCTATAATATAACATGCTACACTTAAGGCCTTTGAGAGGATATTCAGCGCAGGATCTGATCATATACATAAACCATACTCCTAGAGAACTGACATGATTAGTTTAAATATTACTACATTTCTGGTTATTGTAAGATATTTGACGAAAAGACGGTGTTTCAGAGAACACCCTACAATATAGGGTATTCCGTTATTTGTTATGTATATTTGTTATAGTCTACGAGATATACCTTTCTTTATAAAAAAGGTATCCAAACAAGATTTTCATTTTTGTGATAATAAATCAGATTATAAGTGAGCGAGATGAAGAGAGCTGGACAACAGAAGACTGACCTGGTATACTTCTGGTCCCTAAAATATTGCTGATCCAGAATAGGACTGTGTTCTCCTACGACTTGGCGTCCGTAGTGTTGCCGGAATTGGAATTAAAAAAACTTTTCTCAAAAATATTTTCTTTATTTTATTATGGCACATTTATTCTTCTTTAAATTTACACTTATTTTTTTTTTTGCTGCTAAAAGTCTATCAGAGCAATGAATAACCTGTTTTATTGATAAAATGTCAACGACAGCAACATCACTAACAACACGAACAAGTTGCAACACAACAACAACAAAAACAACACTACACATGAACGGATGTTGTCAACATACGATAAAAGCGATGATTATTAAAATCACAGGTCGCCTTCATTATTATTATATGTTTTTTTCCCACACAAATTATATGTGCAAATGTGCAATGAATAAAAGTTGTCAGAAATATTTGCGAAAAAAGCAAAAATAAAATGCATGTTGCCCTTAATTAGCTTATGAGGTGTGTCTGTGTGTGTGCAACGTCAGTTACATGCCACAAAAATTGGCTTATGCAAATAATAGCAATCAGGGGAGTCTCCAAGCAATATTTTTGAATAAAGGTTTGACTGATGCTTAATAACCGTTTGATTTAAGTACTTATATACGTATATAAGCATTATGTTGAAGGATTCTGAGGCATAATCGGGATCAGTGTAAAGTATAAAACTATATTATTTAGCGCCATATTTAAAATGATGGCTAATAAAGAAGACCAACTTGAAGCTTCTAAAGCAAACAACATACATTTTAACTAAATCAAATATATTAACAAACTTCTTAGACACAAAGGTTAATAATTATTGTCGGCGCGCTAAGAAACTCGTTCGAAAATATATCACAAGCCAACTCAAAAAAATAAAGTATGACAAACAGGACAGAAACTGACTTCAGCCACTCGTCGCATTCAATGTTGTTGAATCAGGTGTAAATAAATTATTTTGTATATATTAAAGTTGACTTATGTTTATACTTAAATGACAACTCACTTGCGGTTTGAAGCTCAGAGATGGAAATACAGCAAACTCTTCTTTAGACAGTTGCCGCTTCGCTTATTGCTCCATGACTAAAATGTATTATTTTAAGTTCCATTCTTTTTTGTATGCTTGGCTTCGCTTTTATTAAAGTTGCCTCATTTTTGCTCGCGTGCCTTACTACAAATTGAACCAATTGCCATTTGGCTTAAACGACAACAATTTCAAGCTCACCCCTTTTTTCTCACTTCGTTTTTCGCTTTTTTCGTACACTTGACCAAATCAATTGGCAACATTGTTGTTGCTCAAATGGGCTGAATTGGCTGCTCCTGACTACGCGTTGCGCATTGTTGGCAGATTATGTTGTTTAACAATCAAATAAGTCACGCGGCGCTTAACTCAAAAGTTCTGCACGAGAAATTTTTACCTTTTGCCTTCGTTACTTCCACGAATTTCTCTCAACCATGGCAGAACGTGTGTGCCTTACTGACTCTTCGTTCTTTGTGTAGTCTGAACATATGTCTGCCTGTGTGTGTGGGCGTTTCTGTGTGTGTTATGCTGTCAGCTTGTCTCCCAGCTGATTGCTGCTTCGCTTCTACGCTTCTTAACTTCGTCATGCCCCCATGTGCGCAACAACATTGTCTTTCTCACTTGTTACACAATAATACTTTGCCTGCGCTATCAGCCATGTAAACATGAGCGCGTGCCAACAACGCCTTCATCTTCATTGCCATCCGTCCCGCTACAGAACTAACGCTCTTGGCACACGTTGCCCACCTCACACAACGCTCGCATGAATGTGCGATTTTAATCGCTAACAAAGGTGTTAATGTTTCCAATGCGATTAAACTTAATTAAATAATGAAAAATCATAGCAGTTTGAAAATAACATTCTACAATAAGTAAGCTTAAAATATATTTAGGATGGGCTAAAAAAAGATTAATAGAAACACAAAACTTATATTGATTGTCATGGCAATCACGCATTAAGCAGCACGCATTCTAAGCAAGTATGTGTTTGAAAAATTAGTTACATTGAAATATTTGAAAGCATTTTTACTGAATTAAAGTAAAATACACTTTTGAAATACAAATGATATAAAACCAAAACGAATAACAAGAATTTCGTTGGCACAACTTTAATAATCTAATAAGTATGTATGTAAAATTTGTGCGGAAAATTTACTGGCAACGACAAAACAAGCTTACTGACCCATATCAACAACTTAGATCAATCAATTTGCATATGTGACCCATGCAACCTGAAACGAAGCGCAAAACGGAGAAGGTGTATATATGTGTGTGTGTGTGTGTGTGTTTGTAGGTGCGCTTGTGACTTTTGCAAGGATCTCTCACAGTTCGTACTCGTTTGTCCTGCTTGGAGCGTGTGCGCCAATCATTTATCAAAAATATTATCAATCAGTCAATAGATGAAATGGCTTGATGAATGTCCAAACATGGCAGCAGCGCACATTGAAATGCAAGCAGTGCGAGTCAAAAGCCAGACACATTGAATGTTGACAGCCAACTAAAGAAAATTCTATTCGGGCATGTGCCTGCCAAAGTTTGCTATTGATTGATTTAAAAACAAAAAAAATAAAAATGAAAAAAAATTGTTGTTATTCGCAAACAATGAAGCCGAAATTTTTGGTTGTGTTCCCTGCATGGCCTTTCATCATCAACCGAATTTCGAAAGAGAATTTGCTCTTTTTGAAAAGAAAATACATTTTTTTTTTAATGATTTTCTTGTTTATTTTTCTGCCTTTTGTGTATGTTTATGCCTTTGCATGTAATTTCATATGAGTTTTTGTGTTGTAAGGCAAAAATTGAAAGCCATGTTTTTGCAACTGATTGGAAAATAAGCAATGCCACATGGCTTATTCGTGTTTTGTTGCTCATATACATATGTATGTGCGGTGAGGTTAGAAATTATGCCTAAGCTTTTGATGCCAAGCTAACAATACCGGTTGGGGGAGTTGGTACATATTTCAGGGGGAAATTGTTGACTACAAATTTGATTATGGCCATTGGCGCTTACATGCATGGTTTCTGTGACTTTTCTTGTATTTCACTACGCTACATTGTCAAGCACAATTCAGGTACAAGAACCAACATTATTGTAATTCACTTTTCCATTCTTCATTCAACAAATGTTGCACTAGAAATATGAATTTTACCTTTTGGTTTAATATCACACATATAAACTGATTTTTAGGCTTCTAAGCCAATTAGTGTCGGAGTTTATAAATAAAATTCTCCCAGTCAACAATCTTTTCTAAATATTTCTCAAAAAGCAAACGTAAAATTCTGACATTTGTAAATTTTTTGGCCGAAGGAGCTTCAGTTATTTGCATCCTGCCATCAAACTAAGAAGGAAGAAGAACCTTGGTCTCTGTAATGAATAAGGGGAGACTATCGTAGAAATTCTATTCTTTCTTATTTCTACGCACTCATACGAGCAGATAGATTAAAAAGATGCCTAATTGGACTACTTTTACGTTGCTAAGCACGAATATATATATTTTGAGATCTGCCACGTAATATACCGTTGTGCAACACAGGCAAAGGACATATAAATAAATTGCCATGCACAGCACTGTAAATCGAGTTCATGCTTAGGTTGTCCTCGTTGCATTTCAAAGCATTGAATTATGCTGGCCTGCTGAGTTCTTTTCAGCTTCACTTTGATTGGCTGTCAGGTTGGCTGTCAGCCGAATTTTGGACTTTCCCAATATGCTGTGTCTGATGAAAACGCATCTCTTTCGCATATGAATATGTATGTGCAGAGATGGTATATTAAAGGGCTTTGCCGGTCTGCCTGTCTGTCTATCTGTTTGACGGGTGGATGAATGGATGGCTGGATTGACAGACTAGCTGCTCCTGTTACTCATAGATAGATGATGGTTGAATGAATGAATGAATGGGGGCAAGTTGTGTCTTACCGGCGTTGGCAGACTTTGATGCGACGAGTATGCGGAAATTGCCTTATAGTACCTTTTCAGCAGTAAATATTTGTTTTATTAGACTTTGTGTCACACAATCTAAACTTGCTTTAGCAACGGTAAACAGCAAAACCTGCATAAGTTGGACAAGCATTTTAAGCACAAAAAGCGAAAAATTTGGAGAACATTTTTAAGTCAAAATCGCTCATTGAACAAGTAACAGGTGCTTTTGAAAACCAAATACCAAAAGATGACATAACTTTTAATTGTGCGTAAAGATTTGCCTAAATGGTGTTGTGTGTGTCCATCATAACTATTTGCCACTGTGCCGTTGGCTTGAAATAAAACCAAAAAATTGTATGGCATACTTTCGAGCGTAAATAGAAAAACAGATAACCAAACACAAGGGAACACATACGCATGCATGCCATGTCACTCATCTGCCGCGCTTTGGTGTCGAAACTGAAAATGGGAACAGCTTCAGTTACACCACCAACAACAACAGCGGTGACTAAAATGTTGTTAAATTGTTGGCGAAACTGCCAAAGCACTTTGAGCATTTTTTCTGTTTTTTTTTTTGAATGTTTGAGCGTAAATTCTTCTCGTTTTTCAAGCACAACAGCAATAACGACAAATTATGCGCATTTTTTCCTATAGAAATGCGCTTCATTTGCAAATCTTTGCAGCCCCCTTTATTTTCACAAAAATACAATCGAAAGTTTCTATGTTAAATCATGAAATTTGTTTCGTACTAAATTTGTACTTAAATACTTCGTTAAAATCTCACAGGATGCAGCATGCAAATGTCCCTTGCCAAAATATATAAAAACAACATAAATATTATAATTTCGTTATCTCGCCCTTTGGTCGGCCAACGGTCGGTTTTTTGTGTATCTAAACAAACCAAACAACTTTAATAGCAACAACTTAAATTTTTAAACTATAACTTTTGTATAAAAACTTGAAATACTAACAAAAAATGAGCGATAGCCATGAAAAGTTCATAAGCGAGCGGAATAGATTTACGACCAGCGCCAAACTGCATTGCATTTTATTATACCTTGAGTGTCTTTGAGCTGCTGCCGTCGGAAAAACTTAAGCAGAAAAAGGTTTCTAGGCAGCATCATTTATCAGTGTTGACATCGTTTGGCCATGTGTGCCCAGAAGCAGGACATTGCCTGCTGAAAGCGTTAGCTTTTTTTAGCTCCTCATTCCCCCAGTGAGATTTGCGTGAAATGAGTCAGAAAAGTGTAACCCGGAATTGCAGACAAATCGCTCGAAACTTGTGCACAAATGTTGGCGCAGCAAAGGTGCCAATGATGAGAAGTGTTGTTAAAGTAAAAGGAGGCAGTGAAGAAAGACTGGTAATGGATTCGAAAGGCTTTGGATGCGTTGGATGGAGCAGCGGCAGGTTCAAATTGGGTTAGCGCCGAGTGAATCTGAAGAAGATGGAGATTGGATCGTAAATATATCTTTCGCGGAATTATTAAAAATGCAGGAGTACAATCGGAAAAGTCAAATAGTAATGATATAAAGTTTTAAGCACCATTTTAATAGTTCTGTATATTTTATATATAGTTGCACTTTAAATACCATCTAATTATGATTTTTACTAAAATAAATCATAAATCAAGAACGCTTAATTGTGTGTTTCTCTTTTTCTTTAAAAATAAATAAATTAAAGCAACTTATGCCATTGAAAAATGTACTTAGAAGGTTCAAATATAATATTTTATCATTACAAACTTTGGATAATATTTATTTTCTGCGATTCATAATAAATTCGAATGCTGCCAGAAATATAAATAAAAATATATTATTAAAACTTACAGAACAACAGAGGACACTCAGCGAACAAATGCATGTACTTTAAAGCAAAAAAGGCTTAAGAAATAAAGCCAACAAACACTTCAAAAACGAGGCACATCCGCTGCTCTGAGCTTGTTTTCAACACGCCAAAAAATCAGCGGCAAATAACAAAAGCAACGGAAAGCACAAAACCATTTGAGGGTTCAAAGTGTTAAAGTTTTATAGACGAGGGACAAATGGAACAAAAAAAAAAGTGTAAAGGAGAGCAACGTAGAAAACTTATTTTTAGTATTTAATTTTACGCACTAAAGAATCTTTTTGGAAAAAAAACACATGCTACTCAACACGTTGAATACAATAAAAAATCATAGCGGAAACGCGAATGGAACGGTGAGCGGCAAAGGCAGGACATGTTTGCAGCCAGCTGCGCTTATCAGTGTGAAACAATCAAATTCGATTAGCAGGAGCAGCATTCAAGTAGGCCATGAATAGGCATATAAGTGTGTGTGTGTGTGTGTGTGTGTGATTGTGTGTATGCCAGGCAATAAGAGGACAAGAAGGCAGCTGAGGTCGTAGGCGTACTTTGATGAAGGCGCGCAGCAAAGGTGTGTGGAAAGTGGCTAGTATTTTTATGTATACGAGCATGCCACAAAAATATGTTAAAGAATTAATGTTTTATAAGTTTCAAAGCCGTTGCTGCTGCTCAAGTGCATTGCTGAGTTATGTTTATTGCATGAATTTGACTTTGTGGCAAATGTAGCAACGCTTGGCTGGCGTAAAGTGATACGCTAAAGTAGACAACTTGATGTGCGTTTGATAATAGAGCATAATGCATGCGAACATACAAAAAAGGAAGCATAAAATGTAATGTAATAGTAAGTAATATTTGCCAACTTATTGAGGGTTTGAAGAGAGCAAACTAAGCATTTGCGACATTTAAGCCGCCCCTCAAGTGTAACACACACACACAAACAGACTAAAAGCAACAGGAGCTGGGGGAGGGCGAACGAACAACAGCCATCAAAAAGGTCACGTCTTATCTATTTACCTAAACAATTTGCTTAAAATGTTTACAACATAAGCGCATCTACAGCCATTCACCTAACGCATAATGCGGCACCCAGAAGCATAAAAGAGCCAACAAAAAAATAAATACACAAAAAAAAAACAAGTTATGAAAAAGGAAGAGAAAGGAAAAGATACGCTTCGCGGCAGATAGAAAATGGCGAAAAACAGCGTCGCAAAAGAAAACATTTGGAAACATTACAACAACGACCAATAGCCAAGGGAATTGTTTTATAAGCAACAACAACAACAACAACAACAGCAACAAAACAAAAAGTGCTGCCTTTTCTTTTTACGACCCGAATTGAAAACGCAGACTACCCCACAAATGCAAAAAACAAAGTATTCCTGCCCCATGGAGAAGGTCAACGTTTCCCAAGCCATGCATTAAAACTTCGCTTTTTGCACACAGACTTTTGAGCTTTGAAGTTTTTAGGCGGAATATGAAGGCTTTTGCAAAAATAATGTCAAATTGTGGCAGAAATATTTGTTTTATGATTTCAGTGCGTCTTCTTTTCCCTTCCTTCAGCGTGTCTCTCTCAGTGTCAATTCCACTTGGCTTTTGTTTTGGTTGCACGTGCCGCTCACACATTGCGTTAGTGAAATATGAGTCGCGCTGTTTCGATTACGTCATCAGTGACAACAACCCAACTCCCGGCAGTTGGCAGACGGACGCGCATTAACTGCAATAAAGACTCACAAAGACTTGGCCATAATTTCTTTGTTTCAACAAGTTCAGACAAATTTTTGAACTTTATGTTATCCCAAACTTTATGATTCAATCGTTCATTAGTTTATGTAAAGCAAAGGACATCCAATGTGAGCATAGTTGACCTAAGCATGTATTATATCCTTCATATATTAATTTGTTTCTCTATCTAATTACATGGATGCGTCGATCTTCGAAAACTATGAGAGCTCCTTTCGGAGTGTCAAATATAAAAGGTCTGTCCGTATGATTGCGTCGTTCTTAAAAATTTCTAGAGATAGAACAGTATCTTGTTTCTTGTATAAAAAGATGTGCATTATTGAAGAGATACGATAATTTTAAGTCGAGCATACTTGACTACAATTTACTTTACTTCGCAATCGCAATGGCAAATTGATTTATTCCAGAAACAACTATGATGATCCTGGCATTATCTATCAAATAACTTCTAATTTATAATATATTATTAAAGATATTACAGTTAATTCAAAGAAACTCAAATAATTTATATGTTAAGAACTTATACTAGAAGGATAAAAAATATGTGTAAGCCTTTTGAAAGGAATACTTGGAAACGTCAAAACAAATACTATTCATGGCACAGCCCTACCAACTCATCATACCAATTACGGACAACTTCAATAGAGCCTTCGTTGTGTGTGTGTGTGTTTATCTCATTTGGTCTTTTACATGCTGCTTCTCCTTTTTTTTGTTTGCTTAACAAACACAAAACCGTTGTCTAAGCAACTTCAAATTTCTATAGGCGAGTGTAGATGGAACAGGACAATACAGAAGAAGATTTAATGCCGCGCACAATAGATGAAAAAGCAGGGGGCGCAGCACTGGCAGTGTAGATAAACTTTTGCTATTGCCCTTGACCTTAGCCTACAACATCAACAGCATGGACTGCTTTTCCATGCAGCTTTTACTCAACCGGCTACACGTGCATACACACACACACACACACACACACGCGCGTGCGATTACAATTGTCGCCGCCATGATAGAAAAGGCGAAAAAGAAGAGCCAACACAACTGCGCATAATTAGCATTATGCACAGAAGATGAAGAAGAAGAAGGAGGAGAAAAAGTTACCTCCGCTATGACGACTATTTAATACACTTCACGCAAGATTTTTCACAGCTTTAACACAAATTGCTAACTAATGATATTGAGATACAAAGATTGTATACATGTGTATAACATTTAGAACTTGAATTCAGGCAAATCAGAAAAAAGTACGTGTCTAAATCGTATGCTAAACAACAATTAATACTTTAAGAAATACTTTTCTATGACATCTCCTTTTTGCAGTTCCAAGTACAAAAGTGATAAGAATATAAAAAGAACAAGAGAAGTTCCGCTACGCTAAAGCAAAAGAGCATTAATTAAAGAGTGAAACATGTGCAAACAAAAGAGAGTAAAAAAACCATAAATTCAATAAAAACATTTTCACATTTCCATCTGTAAATCTTAATTGAAGATTTGCGCTTGTAATTGCATGAAGAAAAGCGTTCAAGAAGATGAAGCAGAATACTTGAGTGCGGCAATGATGGACAGTAAATGATGATGATGATGGTGATGATGATGAAAACAGGCAGAGATATAAGCATGGGAAAAAAGTATTTTTGATGAGCGTTGAAATGAACAAAGGTTAAGCATAAATTGAATCAGC
This sequence comes from Phortica magna, assembly GCA_037044515.1. NCBI lineage: Eukaryota > Metazoa > Arthropoda > Insecta > Diptera > Drosophilidae > Phortica > Phortica magna. Next base: position 64,719 of record JBAMBP010001582.1, read on the forward strand.
CAAGCTGAAAGTGCAATAATGTTGAAGTGAACTGCTTAAAATGAAGTTAAACTTCACAATAAATTTACTTTAGTACAAGTTATATGAAAAGTGAATTGGAAGCCAAGTAGGCTGCATATGTCAAATGCGCAGCATAAAGCATCGGTAATTGAATGGCATTCTCGAGTGTACGCTAAAGAGCTTTAGGCCATTCAAAGGCTTTACACGAATTTAACGCTTCGTTTTGAGGGTAATGTCCAATAACAATACATATTCTAAACAAGCAAACTCAAATTCGCATTTATCTGCGCTGAAATGACGCAAAATGGCGAACAAAATGCGGCTCATCTTCGGGCAATGAATTGCGTATACGCCGCGTTGTGCAAAGCTTTCAATTGCAAATCAGACACCAGAGCCAAGCGGTGTTGCACGCTGCCGGCCAGTTGCTGTGTGCGCTTTTTCCATGTTATTTTTAATGCCAAATACAACCTTACACACACAGACACACACACATTCAAACATTGCTGCCACATTCACAAATACAACCGTGCTGGATGAATGTGCTCCACGTTCTGCATTATGGTTCACTGGTCTTAGTCAGGTTAGCCGGCTGGACTGAATGCTGGTCGCTCCCCGACAACTACAACTGACCCGCTCATAAAACAGTCTGCATTTATGCGTTTTATTGCCTGCAAACAAAAACGAGCGCAAAGACTGGCATACGAAACTGATGACTAACCGCGTTGAGCTCGTCATTCAAGCCACAGCGCCGCACTTCAGCAGCTCAACTTGCGCTCATTACTAGACAAAACAAAAATCCATAGCTCCAAACATTAAACAACACGTTGTGTTAACAACTACAGAACCTTCAATTGCAGACATAACCTTTAATTAAGGGGAATTCATAAATAAATTAATAAGAAAATTAACCCAATACTATACTATACATTTGACATCCAGAGATTTTTTTAGTCCATGTGAGTTTTATGCTCAGTTAACTGCCTATCCAATGCGCTTTAAGCCTCGAAGTGAGCGAGGAACATGCCTCTATATACTTGGGCTACATCTATATCTATGGTATATGTATTTTACGCTATCTCACTTATATACGTCTTTAGAAATATTTCAGAAAAATTCTAAACACGACATGAGCTCTTTAGCAAACCAAAAAACTAACTATCTTCAATAGAAAAGTCATTAGTTTTCTTATAACAGTCACTTCACATTCCAATGTCATCGTTCCTAACCATTGTAGTATAATTAATACCAACGATAGAAAATGGAATGCAAAGTAGCAGCAGTTTAACATGGCAAAACAAGCAGCTATTAACAGAGTGAAAAGATGTTAAGATGTTAAAACAACAAAAAGAAAATGCAAAACTGCTCGAATTTAAACTCACACCGTTAAAGTGCATTTCGTTTAGATTCTGCTAAAGTTGAGTTGAGTCGAGACAAGTTGAATAGAGTTGAGCTTCAGTTCAATTGTTGTTTCTCTTCTTTCCGGCTTATACTTCGACTATTTTAATCAAATTGCCGCACAACAAAACAGCAAAAACATCAGCAACTCAAGTGGAAGTTTGAAAAGTCATGGCAGGCCATAGTTTGGTTTTTGATTGTGGCTTCAAGCACACAAACACACACACATATACACATAAACATAAATATTCGTATTCACTTACACTATTGTGGTTAACAGAGATGAGTACAGTTGTTGCCACAAGCACTAAGTTTGCTATATCAGCATAAAATGTCCTGCTGTGTTTGCGTTCCTGTTATTGTTGTTGCTAGTGTCGTTGTCATTGTGCGGCACTAACTTATTTATTATTATTTTATTTCATTTCATTTCACTTAAATGACATACAACTGTCGTCTGTTTTAAGCACATGTACACACACATATACACGGATACACATAATTTCGCTACAACGATCCTTCGCCAGTCCTTGTACCTCTCCGTGTGCCATCTCCTTTTGTCGTCTGTACGCCTGACTGCCTGACAGTTTTCAAAATAGCTAATAAAGCTGCAGTAATAAATTATGTTCATACAACAAATAAATTATGCACAATTAACTGAAATTTTTGCATAAAGTGCAAAACTTATTTGCATTTATAGTCACATATTTTGCATTCTCTTATCTATGACATTCATTATAACATGTAATACATTTTGTTTCGTTTCGTTTTTGCTCTATAGTGATATTTTATAAAATTATATCGAATGAATTTTGTTTTTGCTTTGAAATTTGCTTATTTATGCAACCATGCGCGCTTGCCAATCATGTTATACTTTTGTCCAGGGCATAATTAGCAGCAGGTGTGAATAGTTTAGAAATTTCACTTTGACTTCATTTAATTTAATTTTATATTGAATATCGTTTTAATAACAATTATGTACTAACATAAAATTAACAAAATTATATTTTTGCTTGTTTTAAAGATACGAAATACAAAAGAGAGCATCGTTCATGCTTTTATAATAGATGTCTGCCTATTAGAGCAATCCTCTTAAAGGTGTAATCTTGAAATCAAAGTATTTTTCAATTTTATGCATATTTTTGCCCAAAAAGAAACTATTGTTTTTAGAAAATTTATCATCTCAACAGATATTAAGAGAAATCTTCTTTGGATTTATATTTAGCCAGCGTTGAATACCGTATGGATTGCAGCTTAGCGCCTCCTATCAATATCTATTGTACTACTTGCACTAAGGAGACATGTTTATTTCGCAAAAAATGTCTAAAAGTATTTTATTTCCATCTACCTTCCCGTTGTTTATTTAATATTTTTTTTTTATTTATATTTAGATTCATGATAATTATTCAATATCTAATCTTTTAAGATTTGTTGCTCCAAGCCAATGTCAAAAAAATATTAATTTCAATTAAATCGGCAAATCTAAAGAGAACTCAAATCCCAACAACATCAGTGACCACATAATAACGAAACGAAACGGAAGTACAGTCCATGCAAACAGTACAAAGCACAAAAGAAACGAAAAAATGGCCGCCGTTTGTCGTTGGAGTTGTCGTCGGCGTAACTGTTGACGTTGACGTTGGGCGGAATGGCCGCAGATGCCTTTGTTGTTGGTACGTTACGTTTCGTTTTGTAGCATTCTCTTGCGGTAATTTCGCAATGTGCCGTTATTGCCGCAAAAGCCAAAAGCCATTGCCACTGAGCTGAATATTTCTGCTTACTTCACACGACTCCATGCCACGCCATGCCACTCGACTGACGCCAACGGTGCTGACATGCCACAGACTCGGCTCGGCTCGGCTTGGCTCAGCTTGACTCAGCTCGATACGAGTTGAGTTGAGTTGACTAGAGTTGAGTAGAGTTGAGCAGAGTTGAGCACAGTTTGCATTGCTGTGTTTTTAAATTTATGTGCAACTTAGCGCTTCAAAATTGAGTGCAACGAACGCGGCGCAACAAAATGTGGCAGCGGTGTGTTGTGGTGGCGAACATTTCATTTAGGGGTATACGTTTGGTGCAACATGGCGTATCAACAACGGTATCAAGTATACGCCATGGCAACCGGAAGCTCAACTTGGAGTGTTTGCTGTTGGCTGCCATGAAGCATTTCGGTTTGGTTTGGTTTAACTTAGCTTGGCTTGGCTTGGCAACAACAGCTTTGCAACAACAACAACAACAAAAGCAACAGCAACAACAATGTAGCATTGGCAAAAACATCATGTTTTCTTTTCTACTTTTAATTTCAAAAATTTATGCGCTCGCGCCACACTAAGCACAAAATAACGGGCAACATTGTTTTTTCTTCTATTACATTTTGTTGTTTTCTTTTTGCCACTCCTCTACCCTTTTCACCCCTCGATTTCTTTTTCCTTTTGCAACGAATACAACAACTTGATCCTAGCGGCACTGTTGTTCCACTGGCACTGCATATGCACTCCATTAAACTTATCCAACATGGCGTCCCAACCCGACACGCCTCACGCTGCAATCACCGAGCACTGCGCTTAAGTTTGATGCTGTTTGCTAAAGTCGAAATGCGTGTAGATTTGTTTGTTCTTCTGTTGAGCGAAAATTGTTTTTTATTAAAATGCACAAGGAGTCAAGGAGATGTGTTGATGGTGTGACCAACTTTATAAACGAAGTTGAAACTACAAAAAACAATTAAGCAAAAAGGCGGCAAAATGCAAAAATACGCAACACTGGCAATCTTTAGCCAACACTGGCTCGTTGCTTTTTGGCGACGCAACTATTTAAATCACAACGCGACGCGAGCACTTAAAAATGCAAGCAAGTGAAATATCTTAATGATTTTGAGAGTTCATCGACTGCAACAACAACAACAACAACAACGACGACTGCGAAAACCTCAAATCCAAGACCACTCAAGCCAACTGCATACCCTAAAATTCGTATGAAAACGCCTTTCAAAACCAAATGCCGCAAATCGTTTCCAAGTCCTAAACAGCATAATTAATTGTCTGCGCTGTTTACTCTCTGTGCGGGCGGCAGACGACATTTCAGTTGGCAGACGATTTGTGCTCAAGTTGCTGTTCCATATAAAGTATCTTCACTGCAACCACTTATGCATCACTTTATGCGCTTCATTTTCTGCACGTTTGTATGTATGTTAATATGTAATGCAAAACGCAAATCTAACTGTGCAACGAACAAGTACGAAAGGGTTAAGAAAGTGCAGGTGTAGTCGCAATTCAGGTCATCTCATTCGATATTTGCATGTTAATAACATTTCTTTGGTTTGTAACTTTTAAAAAGTGAAAGCAAAGAGGAGTTCATTTCCGCAATCTCTTTTAATAGGAAATAGGAGCATTTCATTAAATGGCAATAGGATTTTAACAGCATGTCAGCACAAATGTTTTTTCTTAAACAGCTGATCATGTTAAACTGCTGCTACTTTGCATTCCTGTTTCTATCGTTGCTAAGAAACGTAATTCCTTATGTTACATTCAGTGTTAACATATCATAAGGAATTTCAATTGCTGGGAGCAATGGAATAGGAAAGCAAAGTGATAGTGTGTTCCAAATTATTTATTAAAAGCACACTTACCATTTACCATAAACAGAGTTGCTAGATTAGGGCCATAAAAGAAATTCATATAAAAATATATATACGTTTGTTTATAAATATGTAGGGTGCACTTTTTAACGCACTTCTTACATGATCAAACAAATACTCATAACCTTCTGTCGATTCAAGCAAATAACTCTTTATTAATGATATTTTATTTAAGCATTTTGTTGTAAGAATTTCAAACCAAATTAAAATTTATCTTGCAGCATAGTGAAGGGTTTTCTTTGGCTTCGTAATGATAATTTTTATATGATGGTTCTTGCGCCACTTAGAAAAACCTCACGTGCTTAAATTTAATTAAACATTAAAAGTAATCTTAGCTTGTCTGTTAAGCCAAGGCAAATTTAATTTCCACAATGCGACAGGTAAGGCGACGGTGTGTGGAAGTGAAGTGCAGAGCAAATGTGTTCGTCTGAAAATTCGCTACTCAACTTTTGCACAAACTCAAAAATATCCAAAACCGTAACTGCGACTGTGTAATTAAGCTCTCGTCATGTGACAATTTCACACGCTAATGTTACAATCTTTGCTCTCGCCCCACCAACTGCAGCCAACCATGCCCAAGCACACACAATGCACAGCCAATGCCCTTCACTATTTTCAGCCCAACGCCATCTACCATACTCTATTCCGGCAGCGTCTGTTGCTGTCATATTAGTTGCAGCACTGCCATGATTCACCTCACTTCTCTTGCTTACTGCCATCCTACCGATCCTTTGCTCACACACACACACATCTATATGCCACCTGCTGCATATCATTGCATGTATCTCATTTTCCTACTGTTGCTTCGTCAGCAACATTGTTCTCAAACTTCATTTCCCTTCACCCCCTACGTGGAGAGCGCGCGACAGACGCGTGTTTGGTTTAGAAAGTTTTATTGTATGAGACTGTTTTGCAAACTTTGCGGCATTTGCAACAATTTGTGGCATTCTATTTAATCCTTTGTCAGTCAGTCTGTCAGGGCGAATGTCATAGCGTCTGTTGTTGCAACAGCGTATGAAACAATACGATATATAATACTGAAGTGCTCGTTGTTGTTGTTGACGTACTGTCTGGCTGCGTTCAAAAGCACAAGACAGACGCTGTGGCAGCACCTGTTCACAACGCTTATATTGAGCATTAGTTTTAAATTTAATAATGAAAAATTAATCAAACAAGTTTAGGCACAACTTTTACTTAGTTATTTTAAATTACTTATAAGCAACAATTAGCAAGTAAACTCAAGTTGTTTTAATTACACGGATTAGAAGACTTATTCACACATTTTAAATTGAAATCAATTAAAAGTTACATAGTACTAAGCAGAATTACACAGCTTTCTTGGTTGTGTGCAAATTTAGATTTATCTACGAGTTAAGTCCCACAGACAATTTAAAATGCGGCCAACAAAGCACGCTTATTGTGCAATGTCACACGCATGCACGCAACTGCTATGAAAAATTCATACTTCTATGCTATTCTATTCTATTCTATTATGATTGTTCATATACCAAAAAATAAAAAGGAATTCATTTTGTGTACGCACAAATTGACAGAAATATGAAAGGTCAGGTCGGAGCTGCCCACAGCAGCAGCGGCAAAATACACATATATTTTCGCAGACATTGTTAGAGTTCGCCTATGTAAGCTGATGGTCCTAAGCACGTCGACGCCTGGCAACATAACAGACCACACGTATGTATGTAGCTATAACAGTGAGTAAGAGGAAGCGCACAATACAAAGGTTGGCGCTGTAGAGACAACAGCTAGCACAGTGGCTTCGCTTTGCTTGGCTTGGCTCGGTCCCAGCGACGAGTTGAGTTAAGAGCAAGCGATGAGCAAAGACTTGCGGTAAATGTTCGAGCAACACATGTGTGCGTTGCTGCCAAAATGCAAATTATATTTATATCTATGAATTTGGCTAACGTAACACAAACGACATTAAGCAAATAGAACAATAGCCTAACACAATACAATAATATGAAAATGGTCGCAAAGCCTTAAGAGAAAATCTGCCTTTCATTGAAGCAACGCAGTTAAGCCTAAGCGAATGGTTATGGCGCCTGAATGATAGCTATAATTATATGAGATACGTGTGCAGAAGGTTGATAAAAGCACTGAAAGGGTTTGATTGTCGACGGACATTTAATGACTGCCGAAAATTTGCGGTTTAGACTGTTGTTATTTCAAATTTTAGACACATTTTGACGTGGTCTAGGCATAATCAAATGACTTTGTGTATTTGAACACCACAAATGCAGGAAATTAAACAGAGCAAATGAGTCTTTACAGCTATTCTAATCGTGGTTTTGACGTGCAGATGAATTCATAACTTGAAACGCTTGAATTGACAACAAGCTCAACTCAAACAAGTCTTGTCTCTTGCCACCACAAGAAGTTAAACAAACTAATAAAATAAGTAGAAACAATCCAATTCATGGTTACTTAAATATATCAAAATGCAAATCTTCTGTCAACATAAATCAATACAAAACATGAACTCAAAATATTCACAAATTTAGTAATTTGTGTAAATTTTTAAACATAAGTCAACTCAACAAGCCATGAAATTGCATTTCACTCATGTTGTTGCATGTGTAAAATTTCAACATTTAAGTTTTTCAAAAACTCTCTGTGCATGCACATTTGCATTAAGTGCCCATATGCAACATGCAACATGCAAAATAACTGTTGAAATAAATCAGCGACAGCAGCAATCAGTGGCAACAACACCAAATATCAACGACATCAACATCGACATCACCATCACCATCGACAAGCGCAGACGAGGCAACAACAACAACTACAGCAGCAGCAAAATAATCTTCATCATCACTGCACGAAGTAACTCATCATTGCGTACAAGTGTGATAAACAAATATCATATTTGTTACTGAAAACGAAAAATACCAACAAATATTAAAATGGTTTTTATGCATGCATGTGTATGAGTTTCAATTTATGCGGGCCATGATTTCATGCGCCGGAGCACGTTCCAACAGCAGTAGCAGCAAAAGTATCTGATATATGCAAATGCGACTGGCCGAGGTTGAAGGAGCAGGTTGTCCTGATAATGGCGTTGACGACGTTGATGATGCTGCTGCCGCTGCCTGATGTGTGTTGAGCATGTGCGTGCTTCGTTGTATTGGCCAACACTATAGCGAACTGTTATACGTGTTGATATGATGTATGGATATCGATTGCTCTACGATTGCTGTCGCACTCAAGCTCAGATTACAATCACGGCAACTTTTCAACAAACTGAAGTGCATTGCATATAAACAAAAATGACAACACATTTGTGCTTTTCTTTACAAGACTTTATTGAGCAAAGATACATTCAATCCTTCGTTCCGTGCCATTAATATGCAAGGTATCCCTTGACAATATTGAGGTACTTACATGTGTATATATATAGATCAAGTGTAGTTTGATAAATTTAATACTGCTACAACAAAATATACATTTTTATTTTCTATTTTAGGTTTATTAAATAGCAAACAAAATAGCTTGTATTAAATGTAACGAAAAATTGAGAAAATTAATTTAATATTCTTCAGAACATATTGAGTAGGTAGCACAGATAAGGAATATCATAAGTTATATGTTTAAGATGAAGAAATCCTTCAAGTGTTTCATATTACCTGCCATGTGTTTAAGCTCGTTAATAAAATATTTACCAAATGTTCTCTACTGGTCTAAGATCTTCCTGCTATAAAACTTTTACTTCTTCTTTAATACTCATTTAATTCAATTTGAAGTAAGTATATTCAATTTATCCAAGCATTATTTATGTAAGTATAATATTAACAACAATTTGAATTTATGCACAATAAAAACTACTAGAAATGACTAGTCATTGTCGTCTTATTCATTTGCATTCATTAGCATGACTTCATTGTATTAAATATTAATTAAAACTACTTGAGCAGTCTCAGTCACAGACTTTTGATACTTCAGTCAGACAGCAATAACCTCACGGCTGTCAGACAGCAATTACATACATAACATATAATTAAATGATTATTATTGATGGCACTCAACATGCAATTCGCTTCGAATGGAAATCTATTTGCAACAACATTTGAACAGGCGCGTTCAACTATGCCAGACAACACTAACATTGCCCGCATCTTTTGCTAAACTTTCAAACACATGTATGTACTTACACATATATAGTGAGAAATATAATTATTTCATATATACTTATTGTCCTTGTCGTCATTATTTGCAGTTGTTGTGCCAGCGAAATTAATATATCTCCAATTGTGCGCTTTGGTTCAATGTTACTTTCCACACTCCGCCGCTTGTTTCATTTCAGGTTTCTATCTAAATAATTTCCTTTTTTATTCTTTGTTTTTTGCTTTTTTTTAACACATACACATACACAACAACAACAAACAACCACAAATGCATGCCCTAACAGGCATCATAATTCAACTCATTCATTACTTGGCACACAAGCGCACACAGATACATGTTCGTATGATGGTATAATAGTTTTTGGTGCCACAGGTTGCCATAATATGTGCCAATGGCTTTGTAGACAGACATCTATATTTATATATATGTATATTTGCATAACTGTAGCATGTGTTTGTCGGCACTTTCGCCTCATCGCTTCGGTCTGACACTTGCTCTTGATTACCACAACAACGACAACACCATCAACGCCCATCGCCAAGGCATTTGTTAAGAACAACCCCGAGCACAATAGTTGTCGACATCGTCCAACTGCTTATGATTAATGTTTATGACTGCAAATTAAAAACTATTCATTATTCAAATGTCAGTAATTTATTGAATTTATGGAATTTGCACAGCGACTGTTTTAGACAACAATGCAATAATATTTTGCAAAGTGCTTGTTGGCTAATAGCAAATTGCAGCTTACAAATGAAGCCTTTTTAAAAAGAGTTTTGCACATGAACGAACCAAAGTCTAACCTATCCAATTCATTGTACAGTGAAAACTCGCTCAATAGAACCACTTTCTAAATTCTTTCTAATCTTCATCTTTCTTGAAGTACTTAAACTCCGATATCTTAACTAGATGATATAATTCCAACTGAATAACTTTATACATAAATCGCTCTAGAACTCGGACTAAAAATCTAATGAGCTGTGTAACTTGAAGCTGAAATATGTTAACTTTGGACCTTCTAGAAATCATTCGGACTTTATCTGAAAGTAATAAAATTTAAATCGTTCAATAAATCGAGATAAGTCGTTTTTTTTTATTTTCTTTACATAAATCGAAATTTTGAGAATGTTCGATAAGTGTAAGTTTACTTAATTGTAATAATTCTGTCTTGAAATTTGATAAGCTTTAAGCAAACCGAAATGAATTTATAATGTCTTGGAGTGACAGCACAAGAATTATACTTTCTTCTAAGTGAAAATGTTTAATGGCACTTTCAACTGCTATTGCAAGTCTTAATTAGCATTGTTCTTGCTGGCACAAGTTTTGTTCTACGCTTCAATTGTAGACAAATGCAACTGACATTATCATTCAAACGTCATATGCCGCAAGTAAACCACACACAAAGTTAAATATGAAACCAAAACTAAAGCAAACAGAACAGAAAAGAACAGAAACGAACTGAACTGAAAATCGTAACCACAATTGAAGAGATACCGCCTGCATAACTTCCTGAAGATAGCAATCTACTGCAGCACAACATGGCCGCAATAGTGACGGCCACAGCGACTGCAAGAGACCAGCAAAAGCCAAAGAGATGACTTCTTCTTTTTTAATTACATGAAATCAAACGTACAATTGGCGACATTTAACATCAAAGTCAAGCGTCTGCAGTCAGTAGTAGTGGTCTGTGCAAGCAGCTGCTCCAACTTCATAATCAGCGTCAGCATCTACAAAGTAAGCCAGCCTCACTTTCCACACACACACACACTGAGATCATTCAAATCGACACAGCCCAACACAAAAGTAACTTGATTCAATTGGTGATGAGTCGCGTCGAGTTGAGTTGAGTTGAGTTGAGTTGTAGTATAAAATATTTCCGTTGCGTATTCCAATTCTAATTAAGCAAACGACATTTGGATTGACACGAGACAAGCAGCGAAGCTTCAGTTAAATGACAAGCATACATTTTGTAATCGGAGCAGTTTTCAAAGTGCACAAGCGGTGCGGGGGTGGAATTAGAATAAATTTTCATTAAATGTCACAAAAGCAAACATAACCGTTGCCTGCAATAAAGGCTTGGCTTGCCTTGGCTTGGCTTAAGGACGCAGGTCAATGCACGACTGCCAACAACAGCAACAACAACACGGCGGCAACGACCATTGCGACCTTTGCGAACACTGTTCGTTTTCGTTGGTTTGTTTGCCCTTGTCCATTTTCATAATTTTTAATTATTTTTAATTTAATTGTCGCGCCTCGCGTGCGTTCTTTTGTTTATGACTCGCAGACACCAGAGTCAAAGTTGCCTCTCGTTTGAATCGCTCAAACGCATATGAGTAATAATAAGTGTAAGCGCACTTGTGAGACGCATAAATTAAAACATTTTGTGTTCTGTATTTTCTTCTCGGAACGCAGTTCGAGGCACATTAAAGTCATAATTGACAGGCAAGCGTGAAGTATGACAATGAAGTATATAAATTTTCTTTTATTAATTCGCTTTGAATGTGCATTAATTCTTTTTTTTTTCAGTTTTATTCCACGTAATAGTATAGTTTATTTTGTTCCATTTCGTTAGCGAGAAGTGAAGGAGTGAGCATTTTAATTACTACTTTCAGTTAGCAGATAAATTTGGTTTTTCGGTCTTACTTACAATTGTTGCTTAGGCATACAATTCATGGCATTGCCTGAGCGGCAGTTAAAAGTTATTTAGCCAAAATTTTCAACATAATTACAAAAGTTTTCAACGTTCAACGCAATTAAAACGTTTTACTTGAATTTCATGTGACGACGTCAGAGGTTTGTTAACAGTTCTCAGACTCGGCAGGTGTCCAACTCTGTCCGGCTCTGCGCTGTGCGTGCCCCACCAGGTAGGGGTTAAAAGCACTATACATGACTACACATCCAACTTACGGTTGGTTTAGTGGGTCGTTTTTGGTGGGTCGGTTTGGTGGGTCGGTTTGGTGGGTCGGTTTGGTGGGTCGGTTTGGTGCGTCGCTCCTTCGGTACAGTCACACAGAAATAATTATCACTCTTGATTATCGCATGAAATTAGTGCCAACTGCTTTTGCGTTTCAGGTCCATATCGTCATTGTCATCATCATCGTCATCGTCGTCGTCGTCGCAGTCGTTGTGTTCAAGTCGTAAAAGTAATTGTTGTATCTTGTCAAACTGTCAAATTTGTTGGATTTGAGTTGTTGTTGACCGTCTGGCTGACTGGCTGCCTGGCTGCCTGGCTGACACTTGACTGTAATGTCTGTCTGTTGCCTAGCGCAGGATTATACACAATGAACAAGAAGTTTCTGTTTGCCTGTGATATTTATAATAAGCACAAAACTACGTTTTGAATGAGCTTGAAACTTACAAAGTTCTTCAGCGAAATCCAATAAAGTTAACCGCAACAAACACCTTGCCAACATGATTGGCATTAACAAATTATTGGCATTTTATGCTATGTTAACAATAGAGATGATATTTTTAGTACGTTTTGACTTTTGAGCAACTTTGGCAAAAAAGTTCTGAGAAAAACATGAATAACTGATTTCCCGTACAATTCGCTGGAATTTCGCTTATCACAATTGCTTAGCATATAAAATAAAGTTATTTTCATAAAATTCAATTACAAAAACCAACAGTTTTGTTGATTACAAAGCTTGCCAATAAATAAAAAAATTATATCTGCCAAAACTCTTTGCAAAAAATTAATGAAAAGCAAAGAAATTTTACGAACAAAAAAAAACTTGAAAATAAATTTTCAAATAATGTAAGAAAAACTACAAAATGCTTTCTAATGAAAGCCAAAACAAATAAACAGAATGAAAGCAGCAAATTTCATGCCGGAAAACGCAAATTTTCAGCTTCGTGTTTTTTTTTTTCACCAACATCAACTGCACTGAAAAAAAAACAACAAGCAAAGCCAAAGAAATGCGATCAAAAAAAGGGCATAAAAGTTAAAACAAACTTAACAGCAAATGTTTTATGAGTTAATCAAGTTGTAATGACCAAAAGGAGACACAGACATGAACAACTTGCCGCAAATTGACGGACTTGGCGACCAAGCAAAACAAAAGAGTAAATACGAAATACTTAAATGGAAAAAAAGCGCCCAAAACAGACCAAAGAAAAGTTATGGTTGGAAAAAAAGCACTTCGACCAACAACTGTAAAAATCAACTTAATTAACTTTCGTTTTGTGTGTGTAAGTGCATGTGTGTGTGTGCGTGTAGAAGAAGATGACAAAAAGCAAGAATAACGAAGGAAAAAAAATACAAAGTAATAAAAGCAATAAACTCAAATAAACAAGAAAATAATTTAGTAAGCAAAAGTAAAAGTTTTCGTTACAAAAGTATTCCAAGCCATAATCACAAAGCGAAATGCTCAGAAGACACTTATGTACTTAGAAATGTTTGCAAGTGCTGTCGAACATTTCCGCAAAGTGCAACGCCATTTTATTCATAGAATTTTTAACTTATTTTTTGAAAATGTGTGCTTTTGTGCTGAGTAAAAATTTGAGTGCTTGGCAGTACAAAAGTGCAGTGGCACGGCAACTTAATCAAACTAGAAGCATATAACTAATAAAGCAAATCAAATCAAATTGCCGACATTTCGTTAAAAGATTTTATCAAATTGAAATAAGAAATTATTTCAAACGCATGCGGACAGACATCAGTCGACTCTTCGAATATTTCACCTGCCGTTCGCTATTTTAACATGAGTCACACTGAGTCACAGCGAGTCACAAGCATCATTTAGTGACTCTTTGTTGCTCAGCACTAACAATTCATCAAAACTCGTCACAACTGGTCACAAATAGTGACAAGCTGGCTTAAAATGACCACTGCTGTCATATGCTATTGGAGACTTACACTCGATTGTGACTATATTGTGACTGACATGAGACTAGATCCTTTGTCTGCAAAGTTTTAACTATGTAATCAATTTTCTTAGAACTTCTTTGAAAAGAGGAATATTTTTCTCTCTCTCCCTCTCATACACTCTTGCTCATTTGGATTTGTCAATATTGAAAGTATCTCAAAGTCGCTGAAGTCTATCTATGAAATATTTAAGCGAAAAATATGCTTTCATGCGATTTGCATGATTGCTCACTGCCATTTTTCAAATGTACACTTTGCATTGCCGACAATTTATTTCATTTCATATTTTTGCAAATAACGCATAAATCGTTTCAAATTTTCACTTCATACACGAATATTTATTTATTGCAATACAATTTCGTTTTGATTTCTGTTCCTTTTCATTTTTTTTTTGGGTCTTCTGTTTGAGGAAGTAAATAAATCAATAGAATTATATACACGCGTTTAGATTTTTCATGGTTTCACATCAATAGAATTTTGCTCCTCTGCTATCAACAGCATTTAAATGGCAAATATGAAACTTATGGCAATAATATTGATGCCCCAACTGTTTAAAGTAACGCGTCCTTCGTGCTACGAATCAGATTGCCCGCAAGATATTCCAAGCAAAACGAGTGAATTACATTTAAGATAAATAAGCGGCGATATTCAACAACGTGCGCTTCTTCGAACTTCACATTTTTGTCGTTGCCTTTTCGTTTTGTTGTTGTTCTTGTTGTTGTTGTTGTTGATGTTATCCTTCACGTTTTCATAGTCGTTCGCCATTGTATTATTTAAATTTGATTTTATTTCTGAAAATTGAGTTTCGTTTTTCTTTTCCACTTCATCAAAGCCAAAAGATCGCATCTTATTTTATTTTTAATCTTTTTTGGCACAAAATTTGTTATTCGGCGTTTAAATATTTACAAGTACATACTTGTTCAAGGATATATTCTTTGACTTGAATCGAACATTGGTTTTATGGTCGAAGTTATTTGAATGGAAAAAAATTCTGAAAATCGGTTTTTAATCTAGAAAAAGAGTTCTCTTTATAATACTACAAAATTTTGCTACAACATGAACATAAAATGAAGTTCTTGCCATGGAAGCTGCATAAAAAAAACTCTACTCTCCAACAAACCACATAGCATTCTTTCAGGCATATATGCAATCTTATGTGATACACGCACGCACACAATGACATTTCACAAATTTCAATGCACTTACCTTTGAGTTCATAACTTCATTGCGTTGGCACTAGAGGTGGGCGCGGGCCGGGCTTTTTTTCGTGGCACGCGGGCTTACACAGGCCCGGAGCGGGCCCGGGCCTTAAAATCAAGATTCGTGCAGGCTTCGTGCGGGCCCGGGCCTTAGCAAAAAAGCCCGGCCCGTAGAAGCCCGTAAAAGCCCGAAATAAGCCCGTAAAAGCCCGAAAACAATTTTGATTTGTTCGTGCTATTTTTCTATATGCTCGAATTAGAACCACCATTTATAGCATTTTAATTGTTTATCAATACTACTATCGATTTGGTTATACATATTTTACTTGTTTGCACACCACTAATCTAAAATTGGCTTCCTATTGTGAAATTGATAAAACTTTGATATATAAAATATGTCGCGACTTAACAGTAAGCTCTCAAAAACACTGAAACAGCAAGTTAAAACACGCTGGAACTCTACATTTTTTATGCTTTTGAGTGTATTTGATGTAAAAGAGGAAATAAAAACTCTTTTACTTAAAAAAGATGAGCTACAGCGAATTAGTAATTTAGATTTTTCATTACTTGAAAACATTTTATGCTTCTTAAAACCTTTTAAGGACTGCTCTGAAGCACTTAGCTCTGACAAGGAACCAACAATGCAAATATTTGCATTGTGGTCAGAAAAATTATGTAAACTTTGCAGAACTAGCACACTTGATTCCCAAATAATAACTGAGTTTAAAACAATGACCCAAATTGCATGTCTTTTAAATTTCCTTATATATGTAAATAAATTTCGTGCGGGCCGGGCCGGGCCCGGGCCTTGGTAAAAAGTTTCGTGTTTGGACGGGCCGGGCCTCTCAAAACAGAGTTCGTTTTCGTGCGGGCCCGGGCCTCAAAATACAGGCCCGCGCCCACCTCTAGTTGGCACTCATGCCGTGTTGAGATACAAATGTTATTAAAGCCTGAAAGCCATAACAATTGGCTGAGAAATTTCGCTTTCGAACCGAAACCAGTCAAAGAACTTTGCCCTAGACGTGAGTCTGCGTTTGCGTCTGCTGACAATGACGATGATGAAGAAGTCAGTGCTGATGATGGTGAAGGTGGTTGTGCTGGTAAAGGCGACAGTGACAATAACGCCGACAATGGTGATGAGTCGCTCGCTTGGAAGCATTGGTTCTTGTTGCTTGACAATGATAATGATGGCATTGCATGCAGTTTAAGCAAAGACAACCAGCGGCAGGCAGCCTTGGCGCAACGCCTCCACCGACAGGATTTTTAGTTGTGTCTGCAAAAGAAAATTGGCTTAACACGCATAAGAAGCCAGAAGAAGCCAGCCAGACTGACTGAATGACTGACAGACTGACTAGACGAAGGCGCACACATTCCGAGAGACGTTTGGACGTACCGACAGACAAAGGCCATTGTCAAAAGCAGTGTTGAAAAAGATGGCTGTGCTGCGCTGATTTTGATGCTTGCCTGTCTGTCTGCCACCACTTGAATGTTCAAGTTGCTGTGATATTATCGTGCAACAACAGCACAGCAACAACACTGTCTTACGACAGTCGACTCGTCGCATTATCAGCACCGAGCATGACAGCCCTGACGTTGTCGCATCGCGCATTTCACGCACAACAACGGCGCGTGGTGATTATCACAGCCATCACGCATGAATGCCTCTTCTCACTACACTCACTACACTCACTACCTGAAGCAGTCAGCAACAACCAGCATTTAATTGCCTTCATTCCTGTTGCCAATGCCGATGCCGATGCCTCAAGTTGACTTTGTCCTGCCGTATTTCTACTTTCAATTCCCTTGCAACATTTGATTTCACACAAATGCATATCCTTTGCCAGACTACTTTCCTCTTGCTGTATTCGATATTCATGCGCATTTCTTGTGCTACGTGCGTCTCACTTGGCTTGCTTAATTAACGCTTTCACGTCGGTGGCAGCCACAGCAGCAACAACATGATTTCGGTCTTCTTTTTTCCATGTCACATCTTTTGCATCGTTTATGAATGCAACTCATTTTGACAAAAGCATTTGTCGCATATGTCGCATCACGTTCGTATCTTTTCGTAGCGCTTCGTTCCTTTATTATTCTTTATGCTGCTTAGAAGTCAAATTTCAATTTTCAAATAGTCATCGTCGAAGGCGTTGTATATTTACACAGCATTTTGAGCCCATTTGAATGGTCTGTAACGCAAACATGTTCTTCAATGAGTGCCACTTCATTGTGTCTTGGCATTCATTCTGTTTCGGTTTCGTTTACGGTTTTGCGTGAAATGCAATATTTGATTTTCTTTAAATGTTAATTACCACGATTATTGTCGTGGCAACGTTCATGGGTTTTTTTTTTTTCTTTTCCTTCTTCAAATCATTTTATTATAATATGTTGTGCCTGGGAACATTTTTTGTAGGGATTTACTTAAATTATTAGATAAAATAATGAAAACAAATGGTAAAATTGTAGTGAGAAATATTTTTACCTTCATATTGTATGTGTTTAACATCATTTCTAAGTTAATTGTACAAATTAAGATGGTTTGAGACACTTTGTGACGCTTTGTGACACTTTGAGACATTTTGAGACGCTTTGAGATACTTTAAGACACTTTGAGACACTTTGTGATGCTTTGAGATACTTTAAGACACTTTGAGACACTTTGTGACATTTTAAAATACTTTGAGACAAAAGCAAGGCGATGAGTGAAGTAAAATTAAGTTGCTTGCACTTAAACTAATAAATAATCATGGCTTAGGCAAAGAGATTGAACATTTTGTTGCGAGAACATCACTTAAAGTTAATTAAAGTTGAACAATCGAATTAATTTTGTGCATTACAATTGAAAATGAGATAAGCTTTTGAAATTTAATTAAATGTTGTGTTAGTTGTTGATGTAATCGGACAACAAAACAAAAACAACAACAACGAATGCCAACTAAAACAGAAATTCAGAAGTTCTAATTGCACTAAAAGTACACTTAAGGCAACATTTGCAGTTGTTGTAGTTATGTCAGCAGCATTTATTGTTGCCTCATGCCAAACGAGCATATTTGCCAACTCATTTCTGTGCATCACGTGCAGCATTAGACATGCACACAACAACAGCAACAGCAACAACAACATTTTTAAAGGCGACAAAATGTTGGCTATGAATACTATTGGCAGCTGTGGAGAAGGGGTGTGGTGGAGTACACTTGAAAATGGAAACTGTAACTTGAATTACGCGAATGAAATCCCAAACGAAAATGTCAACATTTGACAAGTTTGCTCGGTATGAACATCACATGGCAACTGTGCACGACACTTGGTCAAATACTAACACACACACAGACACACACACACGCATATGTGTGTATCTGTATAAATAGTGAAATACAGCGAAGTGCGTTAAAATCGGAAACCGCGCATTTTGACCAAAAGCGCTGGAAATTTGAGCTTTGTTGGCACAGTTGCTTTTGACCATATTGTTGACGCACGCCGGCGGTTGTGCATACGTGTGTGTGTGTGCGTCAAGTCCACAAAGATACACACACGCACACACACAGACACGGAAACGCGCAATTTATTTGCCTGGAGCGAATTGCGTACGAGGAAACTTGCATTTCCGCATTTCTTTTTCTCTGTTGTTGTTTATACGATTACGAAAATTAGCTTCACTGACATGCACAATCAATAAAGGACCTTCGATCGTAGAAGAAGTTTTTCAACAAGCAATTATTTAAATGCCCAGACCCAATTGCGACCCCGCCTGCCCGCCAAATACACCCATTGGAAATATGCTTAACTTAACTCAAAATCAAACAAGAAAACAAAAAAAAACAAACAATAAAAAACCCACATCAACAAAACTGACAACATTACAGCATTTCCGTGGCATTTGCTTCTCTTCGCTTCCCTGCTCATTTCCTACGCCGTTTTTATTTGATTTGGTTGGCGGGAGTCCGGGTGGGGGGCATGAAAGTAACACAAGCATGCTTCATTCGCGACAGCTCTTTTGGGCTTGGATTTCGTCTTTTGTTTGTTATGTTAACCAGATTTCTATATTTGCCTTCAACATGGCTTTATTGTTTCTTGAATTCTATTCTAATCCTTTTATTATTATATTACTTATATTCTTTTATGTCCTTTTACTATTTCGCCCATAACTTTATTTCTACTTATAACGTTTATTATACGTTTTACTATTTTTTTTTGTTTTAAATGTTAACCATGTTTTTATGACCTTTGCCCTGCCCGTACTTTACACTCATTCGCGCTCTGTCCGTTTGTTTTTGTTGCTTGAAATGCCAAAAGGGCGGTTGTTAAGCCAAAATACTTAGCATATTCATTTGAGATACTTGTTATACTAACAGTTACAAAAAAATTTTACAAATATTCGGTTGATGATTTTGGGTATACCGACAACAGTCACACTGAGTCACAAATAGTCGCAAGGCTTGTTTGTTGCTTTTAGCGATTCTCATCAAGACTACTCATCACAGCTGTGGACAAATAGTAGAATATTGTGTGAAGCTGTAAAACACACATTTACCTCGCTTGTTAATCGGTATGGAACTGATTGCCTATCTAAGATTCGCTGAGTCTCACCATCGGCAGCAACACTCACATAACAATGCGCTTGTGACTATGTGTGAGAAAAATTAAAAGTACTTAGTTTGCTTTTAGACGTTGTACTCTGTGTAATATACATAAATGACGACTTTCACCTAATCAATTTTAGTTATGGTACATAAATATGATATTCAACAGAAGGTCTCTTCACAACTTGGCATGGTCTTAACCGTTGCTTTGGACGGTCCTTTCTGCTGCAAGCGCACTTGATACAACTTCAATTCAGTATAAAAGGCTTTATTACACAAATATGAAGAACAACAAGTACAAAATAGATATGCAAAACGTAATATTTATAAATCAAGGATATTGTTTTTCTTTTACAGTAATATCTTTTTCTCAGATATTTATATTCGCATCATTCAAGCTTGCTGTCTTTTAGCAAGAAGTGCACAAGTAACAAAGCTGAAATAATGATAATCAAGTTTCGATAACTCGGATTCGAAGTAAATAAGATTCATGCAACATTGAAGCTGTAAAAAGAAAGAACAAGTCCAAGTGTGTAACAAGTGCCTTTGGCCTTTGTCTTTGCCTTTGCCGTTGCCTTTGTTTTCGCCAGCTTGCTTACTTTTCCTGGTAGCTCATATTCATATTTATTGAATTTACGCTTGACAGCGCAACACTTGGCAAAGGTGGTAGACGCGTCTCGGTTCGGGGGGCGGCAGTGCAGTGCGCATTAAGGGTGACTTGCCGTATAAAAGTATGCTGGCATGTTGCCGTTCTGTATGTGCGTTGTTTGTAGCATGCACATCACTTAGACACACACACACACACAGATACAAACAAACACAGCAATGGAACGCTCGTATATGAGCTTAATACACATTTTTTCATAAATATTAAAGCAACCGACTAAGTCAAAACTCCCCGCTTTGATGATGACTATTCGCATTCGCAACTCCTCAGAGTCCTGTGACGTCGCGGTTCTACGCCAAATCTTCTTCGCATACCTTCATTTGTTGTGGTGCAACAAAAAAACAGCATGCCTTTGCATTATTGCAAGTGCATTTCACTGCATAGCAGAGCGAGACAACAATGCATTGACGAAAATGCCGTTAAAGCGCAATGCCAAACAAAATTATCGAGCTCAAACCATTGTCGCATACAAGCGTATGATTCAAACATGCATGCAACGTGTTCAATTGCGAACTCGAACGAACTCAAACCGCAATTTATTCGAACATGTTACTTGCGGTCTTCTATTTTCTAAGTAGCGCGTTCGATGGTGTCTTATATTATGACAAACACTCGAAGTTGGTTAGTGTAGCCGATGAGTATAACACTTTATTTAGAACAGTTTAAAATTTGTTGACGCTTAGGCAAAATCGTACTGCAACATATACCGCGCTGCTCTCAACTTCGTATTTTGCCGTTTCGTTCGTTCGTTCGTTCGTTCGTTCGTACTTTCTCGCACACAGCATCTAAAGCACATGCGCCCTTCGAAGACTTGCTCAATGCCTGAACAAATTTTATTGCGGAGTAAAGCATAATGTCGCGTCTTTAGCAAAGATGCAAACCACCGCCGAATTTTATTTGTTGCTCATTGACTCTTATAATTAACTTCGATTCGAATACGAAACCAAGTTTCAATTTATGTTAGAAACTCATGTTATATTTTCGTTCGTTTCGTATACTTCTAAGAGTTGTATAAGCTTAATACTTGTATAGGAATTAATTTAAGAGCAAATTTTTTAAGAGCAGCAAATCGCACACTTTTCAATTTGTGTTCGAATCAAACATGTTTTGTGGTTCGATTTAAATAACCAACTTAAAAATAAATCTGCATTTTATATTACCAACAAACTGTTACAAATACAATATTTGAAAAACTTTTGAAAACTTAAAATGTTGAACAGCAGCAAAAAAATGAATAAACACTTATTTAACTTTCATATCAAATGAGCAAAAAGATGACTTTCACTTTCACTTAAACAATGAAAACAGAGCTCATATAAACAGAGAAGCTCAATCAGCGTATTAGAACAAATCAATAGTTTCGTATAATAGAAGAAGAAGCACATGCTTTTATAAACTCAACTCAACTCAACGCTCAACGCTCAATGCCCAAAAGAATTAAGAAGAGTGCATAAATTTATGAAGCAGCAAAGAAATAAACTACTTTTGCCACCTTGCGAAGTAACAACAAGAATAAAAACGTTGGCGACTATAATGAGATGAGACGGTTGTGCGGGCAGAGGACAGGGACAAAGAGACCAGCGCATAATGCATGAACTGACCTTAACCACTCGTGCAAGCAAGCAAGTAAGCAGGCAAAAGCAACAATTACAATAACAACAACAACAACATCACCTCCACCACTAACAACAAGTGGTAAAAACGGAAAAGTAGAATACTAAGGCAATGGGAAATGTGGAAAATGTGAGGGAGAGCGAAAAAGACAAACAAAGTTTACTTGTAAAAAAAAAAAAAGCAACATAAGCTGGGGAAGCAAGCATATTAAATACCGCGTGGGAATATTCACTTCATTCACACAGGCCTCTTAACGTGTGTGTGTGTGTGTGTGCAGCTATTCATTTATATGTATTGTCAGTTTACAGCAACATTGGCAACAGGAGCAACAATATTAACAACAACAACAACAACGAAAAATCATAATAATAACTACAATACAACAACAACAAAAACAGCCAAAGTATGTAGCAAAAGGGAAAAGATGAGAAAACGAGAGAGAAAGAAAGAGAGAGAGAGTGTTTTTACACGGCACGCTTCAGTAATTTCACTTAAGTCATTATGAGCCATTAATAAAGCCTGCTGCCTTAGTTAGTTGGCTGTTGTTGTTGTTTTTGTTGTTGTTGTTGCTGCTGCTGCGTTACTATCTGTATAAATATATCTGACTATCGCGCTCATACATATACACAGCATGTGTGTGCAAGTCTTCTGTTCTTTTCTGTTTTGCTTTGTGATGTTTGCTTATTGCGTGTAAGTATGTGTGTGTGTTGCTGGCTGACGTTAATCCACTTTGAGTATGCTGCCGCTGCTACCGTTGTTGTTGTTGTTTTTGTTATTGTATTTTTTTACTTCTGCTGACCCGAACTAAGTCTGCAATGTTTTTTGTTTTTTTATTAAATAAATTTATTTGTTGTTCGTTTTCTACTTATACAAGATAAATTCATTGTTATACGTTTCCTTATCTTAAATTTTAACACTTTTGCTTAAGAGTACATGCCGTCCTTCTCTCTCTCTCTCTCTGACTCACTAAATTGAGCATAGAAATACTGATCGATTTGGCTTAAAAAACAAAAAATAATAATACAGCAATTAAGTTCGCCTATAGAGACTTATAGCTTAAGCCTTCATAAGTCCAACCAAGCTTAGCAAACCTAATTTAAATAAAACAACTTCATGGTAAAATATCTGAAGTTGTGTAGCATGTAATCAGGCATATTTGCATATGATAAACGACAGGCATAGTCGACGACAGACGCGTAGGTGCCGACCCAACGTGAAGTGAAATTCGCTTTGCTTTCTGTGCTTTTCACTTTTATTCTAAGCCCTCAAACGATTTTCAGTGTCGTCACCTGTTTTGCTGTGTTCCTGACTTCATTACTCATTTAGGAACGCTTATCGTCGCTCACAAGCGTTAACAAATAACGGCAAAAAGCTGAAAATGCTGAAAGCGCGCGTGCAAGCGGCGTCAAATAAATGAATCCTGTGTAACTAAAAAACAAGCCAAAACGGATTAAATCGCGTTAAGCATACGCAGCGTGTGCCCGTCCTAACTTGTATCTGTGTCTGTGTCTGTGTGTGTGCGTGAATTTATGCAACACATGTTTAAATTAACTTAAAAATTTGTTAAAGTAATTCAAAGCGCTGCTGCGTCTGCTTTGTTGCTGATAACTTTTCCCTCATTTTTTGTCTCTCTGCTTCGACTTCTGCTTCTGCTTCTGTTTTTCTACTTTACCCCATCATTTTCGCCAGTCAGTATAAATTGTTGCTAATTTTCGGTTTCGTTTCGTTTTTTCAAAACAAAAATGAAAAACAACAACAACAACAACAGAAATGTGATTTCGTTTACATGTGTTTGGTGAAAAACAGGCGTGTAATGACATTTTTTCTTGGTTGCTTGGTTTTGTTGTTGTCAACAACAGGCGCTACAAAAAAATACACAATATTAAATGAAAAGCAGAGTGAAAACATCAGAATTTAAAATACACTTTTTCCTTTTGTATTACAATTTTAATAACTTTTGTTATAAAAATGTTCAAAAGCTTCAACATTTTTTTTGGAGTATTTATAGGAAAGTCAAATTCAAACGGTATTTTACACATTCTACTTGACTTTTAAGGCACTCGGAGTCACTTGCGACGGCTAACTTAAGAAAACCGATGAGAAAATTAAGATCCTGAAAGCACGGAGCCTTCAGCACAAGAAATTAGATAAACTATAAAACAAAGTATTAAAAACAAACACAATTTGCGGTCTCAAGCCTAAGTTTGGGCTTAAGCTGTGACTCAGTGTATTCTCGTAAAAGTTTCTTATTTCAATTTTACTTCTTTTGCATCGTTTGCTCTTTGCTCAATCACAGATAAAACACAGTATCGATTCATTTGGCCGTGTTTCGCACGCCAATTAAATGTCATAAGTTTGTCGCGCTAATCAGTTGTCTTTCTGCGTAAACAATAACAATCACAACGTTATTGAAGACTTGACTTAATTGTAAACAATATTGGTTTTTTTTTTTGACTATTATTATTTCATTGCCTCTTTACTTATCTTTGCTTCTCACCGTGCTTTGTTACAATGATTCGACTAATTTGACTTGTTATTGTTTTGTATCTTTTCAATACAATAAGTGTATCTGTGTACTAAAATTGTGAATTATTTATTTATGGCATCGTTTTAAGCTTAAAATCGTAGCTTTGTTTTCATTAAGTTCTTGCAAATACTTGATATATGTATTTGCCTCCAATCAATCTGTTCCCATGCTTTGCTTAGAACGCTGAAATTTCATCGAAGATGCTATTTTGTAAAAATAAGTATAATCAATAAATACTTATAAGAAAAACTGACAACAGTGCTTAGCAACCTGTCCTAAAATAATGATATACGTAAACATGCCCTTAGGACAAACGCACACACACACACACACACACAAGGTTTGTTGTTTGGTACTTTGTTAGTGTGTTTGCTTTATTGATTTAGTTAATTATGTCAGGCAAGGAAACTGCGGCAACAAGAAACAGCAAAATCAAAGCATAAATCTGCTAATAAAATAACTGAAACGACAAAAAGGAAGAGGAACAATTAACCAAATAATCCAATAATGATGTGCTAGTGTAATTATGCGTATTAGCGTGCACACAAGGCAAATATTATAGAAGTCTACAGCATATGGCCAGAGGCATGTAAAAGCAAAAGATATGCTAAAAGATAAGTAAATAAAAGCGTAATGTGAATGATGAGTTGATTTGCAAAGCGCAAACTGTATGGTATTCTATGAGCTAATTAAATTTTAGCCATTTGTTTGCAATTGCATAATTTGCTTATGCATGTAATTGCAACAAAGCAACACAAAGAAGTCGTGCATGTGTGTAATGCCAACTGGTTTCAATTTAGACTAGCTGCAGAAGCCAATCGCCATTCGCCTTGCAAGATTTCATGGCAGTCAGAGGAAAGCACGGCATGGAGAGCATGAACACGTTTCCAAAGCTGACAACTTCTTATAAAAATTTAAAAAACTACACAATTCTAGCAATGTTTGGCCGCGATGTTAAACAAGGCTGAGGCAGGTCTGCTCGGTGCAGCAGCCGGTGTGCGCCTTTACAAAATGTATTCCCCAAGAACAAAATTTCAATGTATCTCAGCAGCAGTTATTGCCAACTATTTATTTTTTTTTTTTGTGCAATTCTGTGAATGTTTTCTGCATGCTAAATTTTCATAGTTGCCTTTAAGGCGCAGTCAAGTGGGATTGTACGTTATTACGACAAGACAGGCAAGACGACAGGACATTTACCGAAACTGATTGCTATGAAAAGTTGCAAATTGCATAAAAATATTTAATTTCATGCAGAAGTTATATAAAAAATGGTATTAGTTGTACAAACACGACTACCAAACAAGACATGTTTATTGTATGCCATCGAATTCGATAAATTGGCAAAAATATTTCCAAACCAAGTGCGTTGAGTTGTTTATTATAACGAGAACCTCACCAAGTTACTATTAATGCCAACACACATGGCAAATAAAATTGAGTAACATATTTGTTTATGTGAGGTTTGAAATCACCAGAAAAATCAATTTTGGTCAAATAAATCGAATGCAAGAACGTCGCAAAAAAACAAGTGTGTTAAGCAAAATAAATATTTGAATTTTTTCGCTGTGTTAAATTATTACACAATCAAATGCGGCCACAAAATTGTCGACAAACGTTGCAAATCGCAAGAGCTCAGCTAACCAGCCATTTTGTGGGTGAGCGACGGTGCGCGGCAAGCTTACTACCTGACCACACTAACACAACAATAAATTTTGTGTATTTATCGAAAATCTACAGTGGAATAAATTTGTGCAAAATACTTAACAAATAAACAAAAGTGAATTGAAAATATGCGCAGTGACAGCAATAAACAAACCACGATGGATTTTAATTTGCAAAAAATATTACCAAAGGTTTTTGCTGCACATCACTAATTCGCTAATTCACATCACTAAAATTATTTGATTTTTCTAACTGACAAATTAAAATATATGTAAAAATAAAAGTATTCTATTTATTTTACACACAAAATTTAGCAAGGCAAAAAATTGGGAAAATATGACAAAATGGGCGAAAAACGAACATCGAAACTGCGTGAGTTAGTAGAGAAAAGATTGAGTGAGACACGTATAACAGCCGATGAACCGTTAGGCAGGAAGTTCATATTGCCCACATTGAATTGCAAATCAAATGTCAAGCATTTTACAATACCAGAATTTAAGAGCGAAGAAAACAAATTCAACAATGAAAACAAGCCAACCAAAAGTCAAATACAAGCGTGGTTAACCGACAATCAAGTAGCAGAGCCGCTCATCGATCTAAGTAAGGCGCTTAACAGCAGAACTATTATGGTAAAGGCGGCTTGCAGCCGTGAGCAACAAAAGTTGCAATGCACAAACGACGCTGTGGAAATACCTAATTGGCTTAATTGTGTAGAAAATGAAGATAAAACCAAAGACAAGTTTGTTGATATGCCTTGTCTACTAGATGTCTCAAAGAAGTCATATCGTCACATGCTTTCGGAACCCTCGCCCTTTGGACGTTTGCTTTGCCAAATGCAAGAGTTTAAAAGTTGTCGTTGCACCTTCGAACGCATTAATACGCAAACTACAAGAAAGTCTACTGTAGTGCATAAAGTAAAGCCATTTGCTTTCGATACGCCATCGCCGGATGATCTACGACGTGAAAAATTGATCAAACAAAAGCTAAGATACTACAAGTAAACGATTTTTAAATTTGCTTCCTTTTTTTTATTCATTGGTATATTTCTTGTGTTATAACAAATGTATTACTCGAATTGATTTCATGTTCATACAAAAAGACTCATTACACTTTCGTTATTTGAAGTACAACACTAAATAAAATATCGTTTGGTCCGTTTGGCCAAAAAGTTGCTAAAAAAGATGCGCTCGTTTTTCCTTGTGTCAATAGCTTTAGCAAGAACTAAACAAGCTGTTGACATAATCGCATGTGTGTTTTTCAAGTGCTGCAAGTGCAAACAATGCAACGCAAGCAAAGTGTCGAAGGACGAAAAAAAAATGCCATGATAACAAAGTGCATGAGAAACCGAATGTGACTGAAGGACAATTATTGGCACAACAGGAAATCGACAATTTCCGCCCAAAGTTTCAAGATGTCAAAATGAAGCAGAAATGTACACGGAACAAACGAAGTCAATGAGACAGACATTTGGTACGTGTAGACAAGAATGAGGACAACTCAAACTACTCCAGCTGCTACATAACGAGTACCAAAGTTCGACATTTTGTTGCATTTTCGATTGCAATGTTGAGTGCCTGAAAATAGTGACTCATACACCGATGACTGTCTGCTGTGTCTGAGTGCAAATTAGTTGACTTCAACTTCGAAAAATATTTAATTAAAAGTAGCAGAAAGTCATCTTGACGTAACGCTGACAAAGCAATGATTTGGTGGTGAAAGGTAAAAGGGCGCGTACATTAAGGAAGTATGCAACCAAACTATATAAAACTTGTACAAAATTTGTGCAACAAGGTGAAAAACTTTACGGCTCAAATAGCGTCCCAGAATCCCCGACGAATTCTTTTTACAAACAACTTTTTCACAAGACTTCGAAAAACACACACTATCAAACGACTTGCAAATGCTGTAATCTTAAGTTACAAAAGTATCTGAAAGTCAGCAAAGCACATACACACAAACACTGAGACATACGCGCATAGAATTCGAGTTTTTTTTTTTGTGTTTTTTGTTGAATGCAAATGCTCGAAAAAAATTAAATAAAAAGTTTATATTACATAGTCAAAAGTTAAAGCAACTTTTTCATGCTTGAGAAACTCTTCTTTTTCTTTTTTATTTTTGGTTTTACTTTCATAAAATCCCACAAAATTATTCAATTGAATTTATTAGATGAGTAACCATTAAATGGATAAGAAGGCGTCAGATGACAAGGTAGATAGATCGTTATTGAAGTAGAGAAGAGAGTAGAGGAAATTAAAGGTTACACAGCTTCAACAAAAAGTATTTGAATATATTTAGTAAACAGAAAACGAAACAATGTTGATTTTAATCTAAATAGTAAAATAGCTCGTTTATCTGACTTATAAATTATCATGTGTGTTGATTGCAGGCCAGCCCTAAAAAAAAACCCCAAAAGGATTGAAAATCCTTCCCTTAAGGTCTAACAGTGTACTGTATTTAATAATAAATTTACTCAATAAAACAACAAACTTTAAAACTTACTGAAGTATATTTATATTCGAAAAGTTCAAATGGATCAAGCTCATTAAAATTATGTCATCGAAGTTCCATCAATAAAACTGATTCTTGAAACTTCAAAATTAACCTTTAAAATCTTACATCTACACTGGCAACAAAAAAAAAGAATACTTAATAGTTTTAATGCATTGCAAATTGAACACAATTATGATTCACCAAATAGATCTGCAGTTTGATGTAATGCATTCAATAATATTGATTTTCGCTTCTACTCGGTTGACCCTGTTTCTTGAGATCAATGATTTAAAAAGGAGGATTTTTACAAGTTGGTATTTTTAGCTGGTCGAACACTCTTTGTATTAATCACACTACACTTGATCCCTTTCATTTGCAATTTTTTCATCAGTTCCATTGTTTTACTATCCTTGACGACCGCGAGTTCAGATGACGAACTTTTCGCGGTACTTGTGCGTTTAATTTGCAAACCCAAGTTTTGCAGTTTGTTAAGTATTTGTTCTGTTTGCTTTGTATTTTTTGGTTGTGTGGTATTATCAAAGGAATCACTTGTTGTCGGAATTGTATTCTGAGTTGGGACCGTTATTGTTCGAATTGGCCTTATTTTATCAGAAAGCAACGAGCCTTGCAAGACTGGTATAAACTTTGGTGCTTCACTAGTGTTGGGTGCTACGTCTTCAATAGAATTTGGTAAATCACATGCTGTGTTCATAGCATTGCGTTTGGGTTGTGCCGTTACCAACGTTTCTGCTGCAGTTTCTTCAGTTTTTACACTAGTTAATCTGTTTACAAAATTTTTTACTACTGTGGCTTTTGTACTAACATTACAAGGCTGACGATTAATGAGCTTGTTAAGTAATACTGGTTTTGAACTTCTGGTTTCTATTCTATTTTGCTTTTTCTGAACATTTTGTCGAGTTAACAAATGTCGAGCATTATTTTCAGGTGGCACTTTAGCCATTGTTTCTTTCAGTTTAGCAATCCCATCATTGTGGACATTAAGGTTACGTCTGGCTTTGGAGTTTCGGATTTCCGATGTCTTAACGTTCTCCTTGAATTGTGTCTGCTTATTGATGCGGCATGGATTATTAGTTATGTGACCCGTTGGTTTATCCCCTGGCGATGATATATCCATGTCCGTGTACCAACGTGGATCCATCAGCTCAGCGTCTAGATCAAATGGACACATTGTATTGTCAGGGCCATCTGTAAGTTCTCCCACCAGTACATCGTTAATGTTGTGTATAAGAAACTGGCGTCGGTAAAAGAAACAACACTATTAGCCTTGTTTATGTATAAGTACTTTATACTAACTTGTTTCATGTGACCACTCTGGTGTTTACCCAGTTTGCTTTCATATAAGTCGGAGTACTTTATCGCCGCATTTCGAGTTGTCAAGGCTTCAACGCCGTTGCAATGCCGGAGATGCGCATGAAATCCGCTGAGTGTCGTATAGTCCGTATGGCAATTCAAGCAAAGTAATAACAATTTTTGGTCCTCATCCATTAATATTTCACCGAAACGTATACAGTGCAACGATTGCAGCATTGTCAGACATTTAAAACATAAAAAACGGCGATAAATTAAATAAATACAGCAGTTGACATAGCTCTTCTTCTTTTATGAGCTTGCCACTCAGAGGCATTTATGATTTTAAGAATTGCCGTTCAATGGGAAAATAACAAATATTCAAACTTAGAATTCTTTGAATTATATCTTGGCATAATTTATAAAATATTTTTTATACAAAGACAAAAAGTCACTAGTTTGAAAAATGTAGTGCTCAAAGCGCATTTCATGGAAAATTTTAGTTTGTAGGCCTTAATATAATATATATTAAACTACCCTGAACCCTATGGGTACAGGGTGTAAATGTATACAAAAATTAGTCAGTGAATTCACTGAGAATTTCAGTGTTATTGGCGTCGGTTGGCGAAATAAGGTTTGTTTGGCTGTTTTGATTTAAATTTTGACAAAATCTGTCATTCAAGCGTTGCAAAAAGTGATAATGGAAAATAAAGCCGACCTTTTGAAGCAACAATTGAACATTTGCCAAAAACTTCTCAAAAAAGGCTACGCAAACATAAAGAGCAGTGACATACGCTGGCTAAACGTAAGATTGGTAAAATTCTTTGTTTACTATTTGATTTACTTAGCCAGTTTCGTTTTAGGACTTCTGCGCCGAATGTTTGAAATATTCCAACATTTTGCAAAGCCTTATTACTCAGGACTTGGAAGATGTAGATGGCATTGAACCAATAGAAACAGCATTCTTGTGTCTTACACAGATCGTATGCTGCATAAAGCATTTAGAACGCTCGATAAAAGCAGAGGAAGCTGGCGGAGCGACTATACTGGTAAGAAATGAGGCTCACTTCTACAAAATGAAATAAAAATAGTTTTTAAACAGGCTTCGCGTCAACACTTTCTCGATAGAATACATTTTTGCATAGGACGACTGCGTTTAGGATTGCGCTCGTTAGCAATGATGAATAAGAATGAGACTCAACGCGCACTTGAAGAACAAACATTTGTGCAGTTAATGGACTTAGTATTGGAGTTTTTGACTCCATTCAGTGCGTACGACGAATGCAATGAAAATTCTTACATTGTTAAAAATAAATCTTTAAATATGGACCAAAATGATGATGTGATGTCCCAAAGCAAACAAATCCGAAATTTGGTCGATCTAATCTTAGGCCATACGCTTGCATTTGCCAATG
>JBAMBP010001586.1:0-11892 GCA_037044515.1 Phortica magna
GGCGGGGGTCCGGACGTGGGACCGCGTCGATGGCCCGTCGTGGAGGGGTCCGGTAAGACGGATGGCCCACCCCATAACCGTAGCCCAACGTATAACCGTAACCCATAACCGTAACCATTAACCCCTAACCCTAACCCTGGGGCCATCCGCCATGCCCCAAACCACCACCGCGGACGGAAACGACCAACGCGGAGCCAAACACGCACCCGCAAGCACCACCGACAGCACAACAAAAGAAACACGATTCCGGTCGCCCACCGGCCCTCGAGAGTTCTCGATCAGCGATAGCGGTGTCGTCGGAAGAGCCTTGCGTTGTCACATGAAGAGGAATTCCTACTTTTAAATACTACATAACTGTAAAAGTGGAAAATGGGAGAAGAGGAGTTTGTATGATCAGGCTGAGGAGGGGAATGCATGTCACCGCGATGACATATTCATAAACGAGGATCTTCGGTTATCCGCTACCAGCTGAAAGAAGTGGCAAAGTGGCAGCGTAGCTCCGAAAGAAGGACTGTGCACTTTCACATTGTTCATTGTTGATCGGGGAATGAGTCATTTTTAATATGGTTTACCATGTATAATAATATTTACTACTATTTGTCGTAATTTGTTTTCGACACATCAAACAATTACTCTATGGTTATCATCTTACCGCTAGTTTTTCCAAAGTACTTCACTCTCAGAAAGCTTAGTGTGGATGATACTATTTTATGATTATCAGAAACATGCTTCACCCTTCGTTGTTATTCGGTTCTACGAGGCTCTTGTTTTTTCTTGATGATGGTCAATGTTTAACAGATATACATGTGTATTTATTTACTCAAGTTCCTACCGCCACTTTCAGTTCCGGTCGCAGCACGTGGAAGATGGCAGGGGCAGACCAACCATGACAATTGCCACCTCTGCCCAGTGAAACACTTTACGTTTTTCTCATGAATTCCGCTTCTCACAATGAACATTGGGACAACGATCTTACGCCGTCACGTTCTCCGTCACAGCGCGAAGAGGAATTCGCCAGCGACAATGTATCTGTCGCCGGTGGGAGCCCGGCCTGCATTCAGGAAACCGACTGCAACGCCGCGCGCCGTCCCAAGACTCGGTGTTTTTGCGTGTGCCCGGACGTACGCGTACCGGGCATGTCCGTAGATACTGTCCGGTAAAACCGGTACAATTAAATACAGAAACTGTTTAAAATATTTCTTTATCGTATACAAGAAAAAGCGTCCCCCGGGGGACGCGGTCGTGGCGCGCGGTCGGGGCTGCCGGCGTGCCCCGCCGCCCAGCCCCGGGATGTCCGGCACACCCCAAACCCCGGCCGGCGGCAGAGCCAGCACCGCGCTCGACAACAGACCCACGCGCGGCACAATCGCCACCCCGCGTCGCGACGATGCCGGTCAAAACCACACACAAAAACACAGCTGGATGTCGTGATGCAAGCCCATGCAACCCCATCAAATGATGCAATAACAGAGAAAATGAAGAGAGGAAGAGCAGTTACAGGCAGAAGGGAAACGCAAAGCAATGAAGACGGTTCTATGCAAATGTCGTTGGACCACCACACAGCGTCCGTAATGTTTATTGTTTTCGCGTGTCACTTGCCAAATGCGCCTGAAAGAACAGCAACGAACACTTGAGTGTTGGCGGAATAAAAAAAGACCTGAGTAAGACAGCAGAAAAGAGTGTGAGGAGAGAGGGAGAGAGGGAAAGAGTGAGAGAATGATGGCTGGATAAAGCCCTCCCCCCCCCCCCCCCCCGGCGCAGCCCGTCGCCAAGAATACGGGTACGCTTAGGCGGGTATATAGTCTACACTTAAGTGAATAAAGGGACCCGGTTTTTTCTCAGCGAGCTGTTCTAAATGAATCACTGGAAGCTTCACCACGTCTGAATTATTTTTCTGTTCACGCAGAAATAAGGCGTGAAAGCTCGCGTTGAAAATGGAGTTCCAAAAGAATACCTTTTCATGCGCTGTGACAGGCCACTTTCTCCCCTCGCTGATCATGACACCGTTGTCGGCGGACGGCACACCAGTTTTTAGTCTCGAGACAAACAACGCAGTTCGCATGAAGCGGCAGTACTGCGCCGACACCGAGTAACGTTTGTTTTCCCTCAGAAAGACCATCTTACCCCGCATGCCAGAAGCCATGTCCTGGAGTACCTTAACGGCAATAATCAGGACCGTCCGGTGCCCAGTTCCAGCAGCGGCAGACCAAAGTCGTCACGCCACTCCGCAAGGAATGCGCCGTTGTTGACATCAACGCCAGAATAGTGGCACCTTCTTGTGGCACCCCAATAATGGAGTAGGTAACTGATAAGAACGTCTTCAATAGGGGTGAGGCCATTCTTGCGCATCAGAGGCATGCAGTCCGACTACATTCGGCAGTTCCAGCAGCGCGTCCGATCAACGCAAGCGGATTCTGCGGTGTGATGCCCCGGGGCCCACCGCAGACGGTGGTGCAGCACGATCCTGACAGCTCGACCTCGACAGTGTGTACAGTGGCGCCGTTGGTGAACCAAAATCCTCCTCCGGTGAAGGGAGAAGAAGAACCCACTGTCAGACGATAATTCTCCCTGATCGGGAGCACTCGGGATGAGTGGAATTGTGTAAGAATGTCTGGTAGTACAGCAGCAGCGAGCTGACATAGTACGGCACCGTCACGTAGGTGTCGTCGTCCGCCTTGGCGTAAAACGACGCCGTCGGGAAAGCGGTGTAGGCGTAGGCGAACCAAAACATCACCTTTGCACCGCAGAGGCAAAGCGTGCAATCTGTGTGTTCGCTCGACGCGTGTAAACGGGGGATAGTCGATGCAGCTGCCGTCTTCCAGCACGCGCGCGTGCACCACGTCCCGGTGCACGGCAACTTCATCGCCCAGCTCTGCAGGCACAAACGGTGGCGGTCGCCTGTGACACGCCAGTCCAAAACAGCGGCAGCACAAAGGAGCGCGCAAAGTCGTTCGTGGCCCTGGCCAGCAGCCGTGTCGAGCCCCGCGCTGGGGAGGTCGAACGTCAGCCACGTCTCCCGCTGAAGATCGCGACGGTGTTTGTGTCTCGGCAGCGGGCCGCCCGGAGATTGCCGACGACAGCGAAATGACGGTGTCTCCGCCAGTCCGCTTCGTACGGTGTCGGCACGCGCAGCCGATCGAGAAACCGCGACTCGTCCGTAGAGGGTGTCAAATCACGAGGCCGCTGTGCTTCACTCGGCCGCTGTGCTTCACTCTGGGAACAGAGCACCCAAGCCATAACAGGCAAAAGCACCAGCTACCAATGCACAAACAAGTGCAAAGAGCACCTTTTTCCACTTCAAGTCTTTGGAATGACGAGACATACTATATACATATAGTGTATGTGTGTGTGTGTGTGTGTATCTCCCTCTGTGTGTGTGTTGTTTTGCTTTGGTAACGACGCAACACGGCGGGTGCCGAGACAGACCTCGAGCCGCGCCAAGAGAACGGTGAGTACCGCGTATGTGGAGGTAGTAAATCCAGAAGTGGAAACCTCAGATTGAAAAGGGGAAAAAACAACTGACAAAGTAACCCCCTGTAAAAGAAGAAAAGGCGAAAGGGGGGAGAGAGAGAGAGAGGGGGGGACCGAAGCTAACTTTTAGAGCAATGTAAAACTATTGTGAAGGGAACAGAAAAAGAATGCGAACAATGCTTCGCAGATGTGGAGCAAAAAAAAAACACCTACCTATGATAAAAACGAAATTATAATGACGGACGAAAAGAGCGGAAACGATAAAAAAAAAAAATAGAAACGAAACACCATTAAACAATGAGCAATACACAGGAAGGCAGCCGAGAATAATAATAAAAGCAGCAAAACGCCCAATTCACGAAAACGACACTCGTACCCAAACAAAAATTAATACATTTTTTTTTAAAAAAGGAAAAACAGGGTAATGACAACGGGATGAAAAGGAATCAGACATACTTAGACCGTGCGAAGACTTGATCTCCACTTACAGCCTTCAGCGCTTGTGTGGCGTGAAGGGATGATGAGTAGGAATGAAATAAGCGTAAGACTGTCTGACACTAAACCTCCAAAGGTAAATACCTAGAAAATGTTTTTTACTTCGTTTTTGATCGTGGATATAATTTTGAAGAAAAATAAAAAAAAAGAGAAAAGTAGAGTGAATACAGATTTTTCAAGGGTTTTACACTCTCTTTTCGACGCTGAATGAGGGGGGAAAAAAAAACGATGTGCTGGGACGTGAAGTTGAGGTTCATGAAAAATAGGCGTCTTCTCGCGTGAAGAACCGTCCACTTTGAGTCTCCTCAACTCATTACTCAGCGCAACGTCATTCTCACCGTAAAGTCGGTGAAACTATAAATTTTGAAGTTTATTTTTCTTCTTCCTTTCTTGTAAACGGAAAGCGACCTTGTTGGTCAAATTCGTTTTACCCTTGTCCGAGCGAGCTCGGAAAAAACAAGGGGGTCGAAGAAATAATAAAACTTGGAACATGAATTAGGAAAAAAGAAACGGTTTTTGAAAATAGATTGAAATGACGAGTGGGCAAAGGGAAAACTATAAAATGGGCACTCGACAGGGAAATCTGGAAAAAAAAAGGGAAAAAGGTCTTGAAAAGGGGGAAAGGAAAATTAGTTTTTGAAATAGATGATGGTTATCATCTAGGGGTAGGGGAAAGTCTTGAAATAATAAATGAAATTAAAAGTGTTTTGAAATACTTAAGGGGATAAAAAAGATAATTTTGGTTGGTGTAAACAGCTGATGAAAGCATCCAACGGTTTACAGCTTGGATGGCAGCTTGTTTTCCTGCTGCAGCTGTTCAATGTACTTTTGTTGAACCTTCCTCACCTGCTTGAGCTTCTCGCCCGGCGTCTTTTCAATGTACGTGCCGCCGACGGTGTAGCAGCAGAAGCCGCCGCTGGCGTTGGCCCAAGAGAGCGCCTCCAGCAGCGACAGCTGCCCCTTGGCGCGGCCAGCACCGAGCTGGGTGGCCAGGGACGCAAGCAGACCTGCCAGCGAAGTTGTCGCCGCAGCCGGTGGTGTCGCCGCGCAGATGGGGGTTCTCCTTGAGGTGCTTCACGACAGCCTTGCACACCGAGAAGGGCGTCAAGTCGAGCTTCGCGAACAGGCGGCCGCCGGACCAGGCAAGACCCTCGCGGTCGCCGTTGGTCACGACAAACGCGCCGACGCCCTTCTCGATGAAGAACTTGGTGGCCTCGCGGAGGTCGTTGATCCCGCTCATGCGCTGCGCCTCGGCGCAGTCCACGACCAGCAGGTCAATGTGCTTGTACGACTCGTCCGACTCGCCGAGCGGCCAGCGCTTCCCAGGGTTGCGGCGCTCGTTGATGAAGTCGAAGACAGTGCCGACGACAGTCACGCAGCCCTTGGACTTGGCCTTGCGGAGCAGCGTCGTCAGGCTCTCGTGGATGCGCGGGACGTTGGCGGTGCCGCTGAAGAAGGTCACGTCGGCGTCGAAGAAGTCCTCGGCCAGCAGATTGGCGTCAAAGTACGCTGACGTGCCGGGGTTCAACACGAACGAGCGCTCGCCGCTGCCGCCGCCGTAGTTCTGGTCGGAGAGCACCAGCGTGTACGGCGAAGAGACGCCGGGGATATCCACGCACAGTTGGCGGCTCAGGTCGAGCTGCGGCACCTTGTTCAGCACAGCCATCATCTGTTCCGCAACGGCATCCTTGTTGAGGGCGCCGTAGAACTTGAACTCGTAATTGTCGGCGTCCGGCGCGAGGCCGCCCTTCACCAGCTGGGCTGCGTTCACCATACCCACAATGCACGGTCCGCCGATGCTGAAGCGGTTCACGTCGCGCAGCCAGCCCTGGTCGCGGCGGATTTCGTCGAGCGGTTTTCCTGCGAAATCCAGCAGCTCCTTGAGGAAAATCAGGTGTCCCACGCTGATACCGCCATCGCCGGGGGTGCGCGACACGTGCTTCTGGAACTCGGGGGAGTTGAAGTCGAGGCCGGTGTAGAGGTAGTCCGCGCAGGTCTGGCCGACACCGTTGACAACGATTTTCATTTTGGATGTGGGCGGGGGGGGGGGGGGGGGGGGTTGGAACGCGGCGGGAGGCGAGTGAAGAGGTTTTTTTTTTAAGAGAGGGAGCTGCTTGTGGGTCTGGCTGGTTCGTTTCGTGAGAGTGCTAAAAGGTTCTAGGGGTCTCAAATCGAGATTTTGGCGAGTGGAGAGGCCGTGAAGTCGTAATGAAAATAAAAAATAGGAAAGCGGCATGTGGGACAAGAAGGCACAAGAAAATAACATGAATGCTGTCCGGGAGGGTGAAACAGTTAATCCACGGTGGAGCGTGGAAAGCATTTTTGGCACCCTAGCCCCCATCGCTGGTTTCGCTAGTGAAGGGGGTGGGAGAGCTTGAACACGAGACCGCCCAGGGACCTGGTCTTCGTCGACAGATGCAATAGATAATAATAATAATAATAATGGCTAATAATAACAGTTTATGAGTATGAACAAATCCTGCGATGAAAAGGAAAGCGAGAAAAGTAGTAGGTATGACTAGATAGAATTTGTTGGGAGGTTCGCGATTTTTCCCCCCTAAACCCAAAACGAAAAAAAAAATCTGCAATGGCATAAGCGGAGCCACTAGTTAACCGTGCTCGCCCATGAGGTAGAGGTGCGTGTTGCGGCGCGTTCAGCGGAGTTCGACACCAAAGCCACCGTAGCACGAGGCGTACACAATCCGGACTGTATATGTTACCTCTTCTTCAGATCTGCGCCGTATGTCCAGTGAAATATCGTGTTTTTGTCTCGCTCGCTGCCTTCCCGAGCAGTGGCAGCGTCCCATGGGCATTTTTCGTTTGGAACAAAGTAGGAGAAATGATAAAAAGGTAAAAAAAAAAAAAGTGAAAACAAAGTATATACCATCAAAGTAGTAAAGTGGAAGGGAAACAAAAAAAAAAAGGAGACCTCCATTACGAGCTGGCAGAAAAGAATCCCTTCAGACTTCACAGTCACTGTCGCCATCCGCGTTGCCTAGCTCGCGGAGTACAACACACTCGATGATGGTGCGCCTGTCGCTGTCGTGTCCAGCATAGGCCAAACACGACAGCACCCAGGCGCCATTGAGCTGCAGCTCCGGGTGCTCGTTCACTGTGAGGAACCGCACCAGATGCGGCACGGCGCCGCTCGCAGCCACCTCGTCAGTATGGCTACGTGCCAGCTTGCTGACGACAAGCAGCCCGCCGCCACTCCTCGACACTGTGAGCCTCCGACATGAACTCCACAGCGTGCGGCAGCACCTCCAGCGGCACATTATCCGGACACGTGTCTTCATTGTACCACCACAGGTCAGTCGGGTCGTTCATGTCGCCGTAAGTATCCTCGGCAAAAATCACGGCATCGGTCTCGCTCCGCCGGCGCTTGCGGCTGGCGACGCCGGTATGCGGCGCCGTCGCCCCGACATCAGCTGTGCTCTTCTCGTCGCCGCTGGGCATAGTAGGGAGGCGGGAAGTCTGCAGCAAGTGAAGCCGTGGTGCTCTCGCTGTTGTTGCAGTTAGTGCTGCGAAATCTAAGAAGAAAAGTGAACTGAGAATTGGCTGGACGTCGAAAGAGAGAGACTTGACTCTCTCAAGAGAGCGGAGAGAGAGAGAGAGAGAGAGAGAGAGAGAGAGGGAGTTGGAAAGCGTCGCGGCGAATGGTGAAGCCGCGGTTCAAGCAGCGGCCATAATCTCGTAGGCGGCGCATGCACTAAGCTCCAGCGCCGGCTCGTCCTTCGGAATTAAATGAGCAATGATAGGGTAAACATAAATGAAGGGAGGCTCTCTGCTCCAGCATTGAGAAGCGACAGTGGTTGTTGAAGAAAACAAAGAAGTAGAATGCAATAAAAAATGTCCCGATGTGGTGGGGTATCCCCCGCACTTCCATGCCACCCGCGGTCACTTGTAGTAATTTCAAATCGCACAAGAGACTGTCGCACGTCGCGAACTCGTGAGGAGAGATGCGGGGAGAGCAAGATATCCTAGTTGTGAGCACAAGTCTGTGGGTGTAGCATTTCCTACTAAGTGTTTGGCTTGTTTGCTCATATGTGTGTGGCGCCAGGCCTTTGTTTACAGAATTAAGAGAGTGATTACGGTGTTTGCAATGTGTGCTGAGCTACTCAGACAATGGGCCCGCGGGGAGGCGAAAAAGAGGGGGGTGGGGGAGAGAGAGAGAGGGAGAGGAAAGGGGGAGGGGGGGGGAAGCACAGGAAGAAGAGCGGACGGAGTGGGCCGGGCGGGCGGTCATGCATTTCTCGGTTTGTCATATATATTCCGTCAGCGGACAGCGCGTATGCTGCCAGGGAGGACAGCACCTAGGCGTCGCACCCGTCGTCAGGAGTCTGCTTGTCGGTTCCCTCAGCGTCGTCCGCGAAATACGTGTTGATGATTTCGCTGGCCCGCTCGCAGATGTCGTCATCATAGTGCCTCCGCAGCTCTCTGATGCACGCCACTGCACCGTCACACTCGCGCATCTCACCGGCCACCTCGTTGGTGGGGCGTGGCCCTCCGCCAGCTCCGCCTCGCCATGCGCGAGCAGACAGTCAAGAGACTTCAGTGCATTTGGCAGTTGTTCCTCCCCGCCCGCACCTCAGCACCTCGCACAGCCGCGGGATGGGAGAGATGTCGAGGAGGTAGGACCGGTGGCGGTGCTCGCCGCAGCAGCACATCTTCGTCACCCTAGTACGGCGCTGTGTTTCACTTCATCGTCGGCGTTGTCGAGGCAGTCCAGCACGAGGGCGTACGTGTTCCGCTGCATGAAGAGGTCCCGGAAGTAGCAGTCGTCGCGACGGGCAAGGTCAGACACGATACCGCAGCCCAGCTTGAGTGTGTGTGGGGTGGAGCTGGTCAAGAGCACCGGGAGAAGCTCGAGGAGGCCAGCGTTGACCAGTTCATGAGCCTGGGCCGCGGTGCCGCCCTGCAGATAACAGTGGTAAACTCCGCCGCACGCGCCGCAATATCAGCACTGCTACTAGAGAGCAGCTCCGCGACCACTGTCTTGATAACGCCGGTAGAAACAACGGCGTCACGGTGCTCGGCGGAGAGCCTGGACGTCTTCCAGAGGCAGTCTAATGCTGTTGCGGACAACATCACTGTCGGCATGACTCAGCAGCGGCACTACGCAGCGGTAGCAGAGGGGCTACGATACCCACTGGCAGCCGCTGGCAGCTCTGGCTCGCAGCGACGACGCAGACATAACGCAGTGTGTTGGCGGCGTCGGCCAGCAATTTGGGCGACTGATCAGTCTTTTCCAGGAGCGCAGCCAGGGCAGGCAGTGCGCCGGCCGCGACGACGGCGTCACGGTGCTCGGCGGAGAGCTTGGACGTCTCACAGAGGCATTCCATGCAGTTGCAGACAACATGCACTGTCGGCATGACTCAGCAGCGGCACTAGCAGCGGCAGCAGAGGGGCTACGGTACCCACTGGCAGCGCTGGCTCGCCGCAGCAGACATGACACAGTGTGTGCGCAGCAGCGGCCAGCACTTCGGGCGCCTGATCAGGCACTTTCCAGGCAGCGCAGCCAGTGCGAGGCAGTGCGCCGGCCGCGACGACGGCGTCACGGTGCTCGGCGGAGAGCTTGGACGTCCTACAGAGGGGTATAATGCTGTTGCAGACAACATCACTGTCGGCATGACTCAGCAGCGGCACTAGCAGCGGGAGCAGAGGGGCTACGACACCCACTGGCAGCGCTGGCTCGCCGCAGCAGACAGAAGCACATGCGTATGTGGCATCCATCAAGCAGTTCGGTCGACTGATCAGGCGTCTCTCAGGCACGCGGCCAGTGCGGGCAGCACGCCGGCCGCAACAACGGCGTCACGGTGCTCGGCGGAGAGCTCGGAAATGTCTCCTAGGCATTCCAGGCTGTTGCAGACAACATCACTGTCGGCATGACTCAGCAGCGGCACTAGCAGCGGCAGCAGAGGGGTCACGATATCGACTGGCTGAGGTCACTCGTCCAGCAGACACAACTTCAGTGCGTCGGCAGCCTCGGCCAGCACTCCGGGACGACTGGCCCGGCGCCGCCAGGCACGCCGCAAGCGCCGGGGCAGGCACTGCGCCGGCCGCCACGACAGGCGCTCGCGGCACCGCGGACGCCGCATCGAGCAATGCTGGCCAGGCGCCTCTAGCGGCCGCCGCACGAGCACTTCTCAGAGGGGCTCTGCAGCAGCGCCACCAGCGGCGCCGCGGCCCCACACTCGACAAGCAGCGCGCGCGGGACCGTCGTCGCCTCCGCCTGGGCAATCCTCCAGAGCGCCTCAGCAGCATCGGCCTGCAGCTCCGGGTCCTCGCTTACGCCGAGGAACCGCACCAGATGCGGCACGGCGCCACTCGCCACCAGCTCCGCCCAGGAGCAGTGCGCGAGCACCTCATCAGCTTACTGACGACAAGCAGCCCCTGCCGCCACTCCTTGGCACTGGCGCTCTCCGACATGAGCTCCACAGCGCGCGGCAGCACCGCCAGCGGCACGTCCTCCGGGTCTGTCTCTTCATTGTAGTTCCACGGGTCAGTCGGGTCGTTGACGTCGCCGCCTTGCATTGTGTGGAGGCGGAGAAGAGGGAAAAGAAAGCTGTGGTGTTGAACGTTTTGTTGAGGTACGGAAAACGAGGCCAACTAGAGTCTCAATGAACACAAAAACAAAGGCTTGAATTGCTAAAGTGGGGTGGAAGAGGAGCACGAAGAGAGTTGAGGAGAGTGGGGGCAGAGACGAAGAAAGAGAAGTGTAACAGTCCAGATGAACGGGGCACACAGGGAAATACATACACCGAGAGACTCTGGTAGGGAGCGACGCAAAGCCCCACCGCCGACTCTGTGTGGAGCGCACAAGCAACGCCCAAGTCTCGGTGCCGACAGCAGACAACAGGAAGTGGAAAACTGAAATCTCAGAAAACTGAAAAGTAGGGAGAAAGAAAAAGGAGAATCTATGATGTGCACGGCAGAGAGTCAGCAGCGGGACCCTTACGCGTAGCCGTACAGGATCTGCCCGCGCTTGCGCAGCGCGTTCACCACGTCCGACGCGGTGATGGTCTTCTTGCGGCTGTACTCGGCGTACGCGGAGCCGTCACGCACGACGCCCTCCACGAAGCTCTTGAGCACGCGGCGCACCTCCTCGTAGATCTCCGACGAGATGCGCTTCACGCCGCCGCGGCGGGCGAGGCGACGGATCGAGCCGTGCGTGATGCCGCGGATGTTGTCGCGCAGGATCTTCTTCTGGCGCTTCTG
This sequence comes from Phortica magna, assembly GCA_037044515.1. Taxonomy (NCBI): domain Eukaryota; kingdom Metazoa; phylum Arthropoda; class Insecta; order Diptera; family Drosophilidae; genus Phortica; species Phortica magna. The sequence goes on from JBAMBP010001586.1 coordinate 11,185, forward strand.
GGAGCCCTTAGCGTCAGCGGACTTCTTGCCCTTGGCCATGATGACTGGTGGAGAGTGGGTGGTGGGGGTTGGGTGGGTAGGTTGGAGGCTGGGAGAGCTGGGGACTGTGGGTGTAAACCGTAGAAGATTCGAAGTGGGAAAATAAACGTAGGGGAGAGCGTGTGCGGGGTGAAAATCTAACGTTGGTGGTCGAGGTGCATAGAAGCAAGAAAACGCAAGCAGTGGCGGAAGCGAGGCAATTCTGCGCCGCACAGTCACGCGCAGGTACCCGGACAGTTGGCACCGGTGGTTTCGGATCCGACAACGTGGTGTGGGTGGGGGAGTGCGTGGGGAGACCCCGCTGTGCCCGCGGATTGTGGCGCACCGATCCTGATCGGCTCGTCCTTTGGAATTAAATGAGCGATGATAGGATGATCCAAAATGAAGAAGCTCTCTGCACCAGCATGGAGAAAAACAACAGTAGTTGTTGAAAAGGAAGAGAAAACAGTAGGATACAATAAAAAACGACCTGATGCGGTGGTGCACGTCCCGCACTTCCTTGCCACCCGCGGTCGCTTGTAGTAGTTTCATGTCGTACAAGAGACTGTCGCACGTCGCGAGCACGGGAGGAGAGATGCGGGGGAAAGTAAGATGTCCTAGTTGTGAGCAAAGGCATGGGTGTGTTGTCTTTGGTACAAGATATTTGTCTTGTTTGCTCGTGTGTACGTG
>JBAMBP010001587.1:0-21128 GCA_037044515.1 Phortica magna
AAAGTATGAGAAGAGAGAGAGAGAGGGAGGTAGTGAGGTGAGTGACGGAGCACAAGAAGTATTCACGACGGAGCAGGAGCAGGGAGCAAATGTGTTGCGGCTGGAAGCCGGTCGTCCGCATCTTCATCGCGCAGGCCGCGCGCAAAGCCCAACCGGGCGACACCTCACATATCGTACATTATCATGGATTGAATCTGGCGTGAGAGCTGTTGTAGCCCCAGGCAATAGACAGAGAACACAGGAGTAAAGAAACAAAGGGATGGTAATATGTTTAACCCCACGCGTCGACGGTCAGTACGCGCTCGGTGAGATGACGCAGAACTCTCCGAGAGGGGCCAGTTATCTCAAACAAAATAAGTGAGTGGGAACAATAATCAAAAGGTAATGTCAAATAGAAACTGAGGAAACGGAAGGTGATGTCAATGAAAGTTAGAAAACAGAAAACGAAAGTGGATAGTGGTTCGTGTGTCGAACAAGGAAAAACAAAATCAAAATGAAAATGGAAATGGAAAAACAGAAGATGAAAAGAATCGTTTATTGAAAAGAGAAAATGGAATTGAAAAACAAAATTCAAAACAAGATTGAAAACAGAAAAAGAAATTCGTTTATTGAAAATAGAAACAAGAATGGAAAACGAAAGACTCAAGACGTGAAAACGTGAGTCACAAAAATAACAATACGGAAAAGAAAACAAAACAATATGAAAAACAAAAAGTGTTGAAAAACAAGGCGCGGGTGGGTGGGCGAAAAAGAAAACAAACTTGCTGTTCTTGTTGGAGAACAAGAAATTAACTCTACTCTTTGATTGTGTATTAGAATTCGAAGGGAGTGATGAGAGAGAAAGTATTTGAACAAGTTGTTGCCCATGCGCAAAACAGAAACCAATTGGTGAAGCATTAAAAGAATGACAAGTGTTTTACGCCAGAGGCAACCAATGAGATGTGCAACAGCAACATCACCTGGATACTTGAGAGGGAAGGAGAAAGATATTAGTTAGTGTTTTACGCTGTTAAGCAACCGCATGGGCCGTGTGTGCAAAAGCACACACTGTCCACTGGGAGAAGAAGTGAGGCCACAGGCCACTGCATCATTGTCAATCCTTCAACTGTTGTGTCGTGAACGGATAACCCATTGATGTAGGGGTGTTGTGTGAAGCCTACTCCTAGTGAAAAGTATGAGAAGAGAGAGAGAGAGGGAGGTAGTGAGGTGAGTGACGGAGCACAAGAAGTATTCACGACGGAGCAGGAGCAGGGAGCAAATGTGTTGCGGCTGGAAGCCGGTCGTCCGCATCTTCATCGCGCAGGCCGCGCGCAAAGCCCAACCGGGCGACACCTCACATATCGTACATTATCATGGATTGAATCTGGCGTGAGTGGTTTTCACCTCCAGGCTGTGAGCGAGTGTCGGGAGTAAGGGTGGCTGCGGTCTGGTGCGTCTTCGTACTCTGTCCCCGTAGTGTGGTCGCTTGTCGACTTGTTAGTATTCTTCGCAGAGCGGGCAATGTGTGGAGCGGAGGAACGGGAGCGCGATGTTGCAGCCGTCCCATTCGTTCACCAGCGCGCCACGCAAATTGGCCGCGGCTTCATCCCCATAGAACTGCCGCGATAAGCTGTCGGCTGGGTTCTGAGGACCGCTGATGTAGAAGAAGTGTACTTGTACCGCTGCACCATAGAAGAGATCGTAGGTGTAGCGGTACAAGGAGTTGAGGGAGCCACCGCGTCCGATGCCGCCGTAGCCGTTGTTCTTGCGCTGCGCGAGAACGATGGCGTAGTGGTCCGTCACGAGTGCAACTCGGGTGCCGTTCGGCAGACGGTCGGTGTCGCGCAGGTACGTCAGCAGCTCGTGCGCGGCACGTGGCTCGGCGTGTGCGGAGTGACGCTTCTCAAAGCGGTTCTTGGCCCACCGATCGTTGGACGGTCCTCGGTAGAGGCGGCCGACTTCTCCCGCAGCAAGCGCCTCGTCGTCCCAGCGCTTCTGCACACTCGTGATGACGCCAGTGGCGACGTCGACGATGATGGCGCCCCACCCTCCGGCGGACGCGTCGGTGAACACCACGAGGTCGTAGTCACGCTCGTTGTAGCTTGCGTAGAGGCGTGGCGCGATGCGCGTGTAGGCGTTGTTGCACAACTCGCTACCCACGCGGAGGAGAACCTCTCGCACTCGTTCGCTGAGGTGTGGCAGCGGGGCCTCCCAGTCGCCGGGGCCGCTGACGCTCACGGATCCGTTGCCGACGCAGGAGTAAACGGCGCGATACGCGGCGAGCAACTGGAAGAGCTCAGCCGGATTGCGGTTGACCGTGTGTGCGGCGAACAGAATGAGGGCGACCACGCCGGCGAAACTGCGGCACGTGTAGTGCGGGCACTTGCGGAGCGACAGCGCGAGCTTCGCGACGGTCTTCTGCGAGTTACGGACGACGCGCTCACCAATGCGTCCGTCCCACGCGAACTCCTCGCCGAGAAACACGTTCGGCTGTGTCGCCAAGTGCAGCAACTCGTCGTCGCTCTTCTGCAATGTCTCGCCGCTGTCGGGAGACGTCTGCAGGTGTACGTAGCGGATGCGCTGCAGGATGGTGCGCACTGTCCACAAGAATACATCTTCCATTCCCTCCGGCGCCGCAATCATGATGTTGTCGATCAACGTGAGGATCACCACGGGGGTGTCGATGTCAACGATTGTCGACGTGATTGCCTGTCCGACACACACGCTCCAGCGCGCGCCGGTGGGAAGAGTCTTCAGACGGTAGAAGAGACCGTCCTTGCCTCTGAAGACAAACTTGTTCTGCACGACTGGATCGTGCAGCGGGATCGCGTCGTAGAACGCGTCGAAGTCGAACTGCAGCATGTACTTGCAGTACACGAGGTCCTGACGCTTCTCGAGACGTGCCGGGAAAACAACAGGCGGCATCGTCTTCTTCTCAATCACGCCGTTCAGCAGCGGCTCGGTGATGAGGCGGCGGCGGCCTTTCAGCTCCGTGACGTAAAACGTGTTTACGCCGTGCCAGCCTTCGGGAAGACGACCGAAGGAGAGCGGACCGGAGTGTGCGGCGGACCTTGCAAAGAGCTCGCGCTGTTGGTCAGCGGGCATGACAAGTTCGAACTTGTTCATCTCTACTGCACGGCGGACGTCGGCCATGGAGAGAGAGCTTGCACGCAAGCCGCGCGACGTTCGCAGACCGGCGTAGTATTCCGGCGCGAAGAACTTCATCACCTCGTTGAGGCGGTCGCGCGTTGCGCTGCGTGTCACCGTCAGTCGGTGCACCGCGTCGAGGTCGACAAGCGGCGGATTTTTCAAATGTAGAGGCCAGTCGCGCACACGCTCGGGGATCGCGTTGAGTCGCACGCGAAGCTCAGCGGCGGAGGGATCGTTCTCTGACTCCTTCACGCGGATGATCTCCTCAAGGACCTCGCGCTCCTGCAGACCGAGCTGCTTCGACTTGGGCGCCTTGGCGCCGAGCTCTACGGAGTGTGCAGGCGGAGGAGGGCGGCTGCGACGCGTGCCTGTCGGGCGGCGGCCTCCGGTGTGAGTCGAGGGCCAACGCCCAAATACTGGAGCAGCGTCTCCTCCCGGGTGTGGCCCGTAAGGCGCATCACCTCGGCCTGCGGGATTCCACCCTGGTACGTCAGGTACTGGATGGCGCTGCGGCGGATCGACGGCATCTGCGCGCGCGGCTCCACGTCCTTGATGGCCTTCAACGCCTCCAGGCGCAGCTGCTGCGTGTCGGCGAACAGTCGCTGCGCCGGCTTGCGCGACGCGAGCAGCTCTCCCAATTGGGACGCTTCCGGGCGGGGCACCGCCGTATAGACAGTATACGGGCTCCGGAAGGACGCACCCTTGCCTCGCTTCATCATCAGCGAGACGCGCACCATGTGCGGCGCCGGAGAGACTCCGATGTTCGTCGGCGGCATCGTGCTGTGCGCCTCCGGGATGTGGAACTCCTGTCGTTCCGCAGCGGTCATCGTCGCCTCCGCGTTTGTCGCGGGATTCTGGGGAAGCGGCTGAAGGTGGATCTTCACGTCTCGCGCCTTGAGCTTCTCGATGTCCTTGGCACGCGCCGCCGCACACCACATCAGCATCACGTACAGTGCCGCGAGTGGCGAGCGGTGCTGCAGCGACTTGTGCACTGCGAGAAACTGCTGCTTGGTCAGAACTTCTGGCGGATGCGTCTCTGCCTGCTTTTTCATCTTCTTTGCGAAGGAGCAGAGAGCTCTCCACACCGGAGACTTGCCGAGGTCCAGCGGCTCTTCCTGGTCCGTGTAGAGCGGCAGCTTGTTGAGCGCTGACTGGATCAGCGACAGCTTGCGGCAGTACGTCGACCACTCGTACCTGCGCATCACAGCCTCGCGATTCAACAGCGTCTGTACAGCGTCCTCCGGCTTCAGGCCGAGAAGGTCCGCGGGCATGTCGCGGATCTTGCGCAGCCACTCGAGATGCAGCCTGCGCTCCTCCGGCGAGATGGCGTCCCATACGCTCTGGTGTGTGTGGGGGTTGGCTTGTGTTACCACAACCCAATTTCTGGGGCAGACGCTCCCCCACAAGGCACGACCCAGCTGGTCGTGGCGTCCTCCCCGCCGGTTTAAACGACTTGCGTCGTTCTCCACTGTGCCGGCCGTTGCAGCTGTGCGCCGGATGAAGTCGCCTGCGTTGTCAGACGGATCGAACGGGATCTCTTCATCGGCGGCGTTGGGCACGCGTGCATCTTCGGCCATCGGCGGCAGCTCATCCAGCGACTCGCGTTCGTCGCGAGGGTCTTCGTCGCTTGTTGGTGTCGCTGCGGCGGCGGTGGTGGTCTGTTCAGGGGTGGTGGTGGGCTGAACGAGAAGTTCACCATCTTCAACTCCCCAGTCGGAATCTGAAGAAGAGTGATGAATTCTTCTTCCGCGTCTCTGACGACGGCGTGATCTCGCAGCGCCCGCTGGAGGCGGAGCGGCGGGAGTGTGCGGTAGCGCGGGACGCGGACCGATGTCATCAGAAGAGGTGTACGTCGTCGACAAGAAACGACCGTTGTTGCTCTTCGTGGCGGGCTGCTTCTGGAACTGCGTGGTGCAGTCCTCGTCGGGCATGTACAGCGCCACGTGCGCGTCCTCAATTCTACTTGTCAGCTCGTAGTGCCAGCAGTCGGTGGGAGCATTCGCGTCACCGTAGACAAACTCTGTGCTGGTGACAAAGCGTGCGCCAACAAGAAAGCGTCGAGGCGGCATGCCGTCAGCGAGAAACACAGGAGGTAGCGCAAAGTCGGGAAGCGCGGTCGCGCGTTGCGCAGACTTGTTCTTGCGTCCACGTCGGCGGCCACTCTGCGTTCCGCGACCAGCAGTCGTTGTCATCGACTGCGACGGAACCTTGTACGCAAACACGCCGCGGCAGCGAGTGGACTGCTCGAAGCCAGGCAGGAAGCCCAGCGTCGGCGCGTCAGACGCACCATCTCCGGCGGTGTAGCCGTACGGGATCGCGGTGACACCCTTGAGGTACAGCACGTCGATCACGTCGAGCGGTGTCTGCAGCGGAAGTCGCAGTGCGCCTGCGGCGGCCGTCAGGTTCGAAGTCTCAAGCTTCAGCGCCTTCTGCTGTCCCATCGACAGGAGCGCAAGCGAGACAAAGAGCGAACGCTGGACGGCGTTGCGCCGAAAGAACTCTTGTGCGTGTGCGGCGTACGTCGCCTGCAGCGCAGAGAACAGTTGACCTGCAGCGGTGTCGCTTCGCAGGCGTTCGGAGTGGACGGGCACGTCAGCTGCGGGTCTTCGCTTCGGGCCACCGCCACTCAGCTTTGCGTTGTTCGCAGAAGGATGAGGTGGCGTCATTTTCGTCGCGGGATGTGTGACATCGACCGCGGAAGAGCCTCGCAGAAGCCTGCGCATGGAGTTGACGAACTCCGTCTTTGCCGCCTCTCCGTTGTCGGCGACACGGAGGAAATCCTCGAAGAGCGAGCGGAGCCGTTTCGGCAATCCGAGAACGTCGCCAATCCTGCCCCCAAAGTACACGTGGTAGAAGGCTGCGGTCATGAAGACTCCGCAGTCCATGCTGCCACGCTCTTGGCGTAGCCAGTCGACGTGCTCGAGAGCGAGCTCAGGCCACTGCTCACCGAAGCACTTGCGCATGTCGCGGTGCACCATCGGTGAGGGGGCGGAGTCGAAGACTACCAGTGTCGGATGACACTGGGTGGGGGTGTTGCGGTTGCACCGCAGTTCGGCGAGGTCCTTGCCAGAAGACCAGGCACGCTCGATCTCGTCACTCGTGACGATTCCTGCGATCCAGTGAGAGCGCAGGAAGAGGGGAAAGAAAATGCGTCTGCCACTCCGGACAACGCTGCGCAGCTCGTCTACCATTGACGGGCTGATCTTGGGCAGCGTGTCGCACGGAAGCACGACGACGTTCTTGATGGTTGCTGCCAGCGGGGCGAGCAGCGCATCCAACTCGTAGTTGGACGTCTTTCCGGCCGACACGTCTCCACCAACAAGCACAACGGAACTGCGTTTTTCTTGTGTGCGCTTGTCGGGATGGGCGGTGGCGGGAAGCTGCGTGGGTGCAGCCTGCTGCTGGTCAGCGGGGACCGGGCCTGTGGTCTGCCTCACAGGCCGCCTTAGTTTTTTGATTCGTCTTCGTCCGAGCCGGCGCCGCGGTACCCAGACCTGTTCTGGTTCTGATACTGTTGGCGCGGCTGCTGGTACTGCTGTTGCTGCCGAGGTTGTTGGTACTGCTGTTGCTGGTTCGGGTTGTACTGCTGCTGCTGTTGGGACTGTTGGTCTTGGTTCCAATTGGAATTCTTTCCTCGACCACGTCGTCCACCGTTGCTCTGCTGAGGGACCGTAGTCGCGGCAGCCGAACGAGCCGGGGAGAGTCGAGCGATCTCCGACTGCAGGCGTGACATCTCGGCACGCAGGTTTGTCAACAGCGCCTCGGTGTTGCGCATGTTGAGCGCACCAATCTGGGACCCGTCAGGCCCGATGAGCGACTCATAGTAGTCGCCTCCTTCGAGTGTGGTTGGCACCTTGTAGAATTTCGCCATCGCTGTGGCGAAGGCAGCATTTTCGGGGCCACCACCGGACAGAGCCTTCTCCTCCAGTATCTCCTCGTTCCTGGCACGGGTATCGTCATTCAGAGGGAAAAGCGGAACCTTGAGCTCCAGCACCTTCTCGGCGATGCTGTCACGCTCCTCATACTTGTACATTCCAAGAACAAAAATGTTGTGTCGTTGGACACGCTGCTCTGTCAGCGTGTTATAGTACAGGTGGTACAGGCAGCGGCGCGCAACATTGGCATCGGAATGCACAACAAAGTACGTTCCGACCATGATCTGTTCCGGGGTCAGCTTCCCGGCCACCGCACGGACAACAAACTGTTTGACGAAGTCGTTGTATTGATCTTCGATCTTAGACGAATTCTTTTCGATCTTCCGCCACACAGAGAGTTGAGGATCATACGTTCGCTTCCACTTTGCAAGGCTGTGTTCGGTGGCGTCGGACAAGTGCTTGGAAACAGCCGCGAGAGCCGTAGTCGTTGCGGAGTCGGCAGTTATCTTGCTCACCTCAGCTTCAAAGAAAGTGCGCGAAACTGTGCCTCGTGTAGGGGTGTTGTGTGAAGCCTACTCCTAGTGAAAAGTATGAAGGAGAGAGAGAGAGGGAGGGAGTGAGGTGAGTGACGGAGCACATAAAGTATTCACGACGGAGCAGGAGCATTGAGCAAATGTGTTGCGGCTGGAAGCCGGTCGTCCGCATCTTCATCGCGCAGGCCGCGCGCAAAGCCCAACCGGGCGACACCTCACATATCGTATCATTATCATGGTTTAAATCTGGCGTGAGAGCTGTTGTAGCCCCAGGCAATAGACAGAGAACACAGGAGTAAAGAAACAAAGGGATGGTAATATGTTTAACCCCACGCGTCGACGGTCAGTACGCGCTCGGTGAGATGACGCAGAACTCTCCGAGAGGGGCCAGTTATCTCAAACAAAATAAAAGTAGTGGGAACAATAAATCAAGAAAGTGATGTCAAATAGTAACTGAGGAAACGGAAGGTGATGTCAATGAAAATGTGAAACAGAAACGGAATTGGGAAGTGGTTTGTGTGTCGAACAGGGAAAAACAAAATGGAAATGGAAATGAAAATAGAAAAATAGAAGATGAAAAAAAAATCGTTTATTGCAAAGGGGGAAAAAGGACTGAAGAAGAAGATTCAAAACAATGTCGAAAAGAGAAAACAATTTTTTTATTGAAATTAAAATCAGAAGTGAGCAGAAAAACTAAAGACGTGGGCATTTTTGGCGGCCTTCACCACGAGACCAGGCGCCCACGACGCCAGCGTCATCAGCGCCCGCCCGCCCCTCCTCGACGCGCGGGAGCCACCCCAGCATGGAAGCGGTAGCCCCGGCTCACCTCCAGCCCAGCGGCGTTCAATTCCTACCGCACCGCGGCGGCGACGGCGGTTGAGGCCGCCAGCACCCCTTCCACGGCCGCGGCCAGCTGCTGCACGAGCCGGTCTCGTCGAACATCCTCGGCCGCCCTCTTTTCCTCCCCACTAGACGGTGTTTTGTGCACCCCCTTGGCAACGTTCCAGTTGGGAGCAGGAGCGCCCCCCGCCGACGGCGCAGCGAGCAGCGGCATGTGGGTGCGCGTGCCCGGACGTACTCGTACCGGGCATGTCCGTAGATACTGTCCGGTAAAACCGGTACAATTAAATACAGAAACTGTTAAAAATATTTCTTTATCTGAAAGAAAAGGTGTCCCCCGGGGGGCGTGGTCATGGTGCGCAGTCGGGGCTGCCGGCGTGCTCCACCGCCCAGCCCCCTGGGATGTCCGCCATGCCCCAAACCCCAAACCCCGGACACCGACCGACGCGGAGCCACTCGAAAAGAAACGCGCGCACAAAGCCCCGAGGAAAGGCACCAAGAAATCGGCTATCCTCTGGCCATTGTCGCACAGCAAGTTGACGCCAGAACCGCACACCCACGCTCCTGGGGACAGCGTTCCGCAGGTGACGCACGGTAAGCGACAGGCTGATCAGGACGCGGACACACGTACCCTGCAGTTTCTTCAGATGTTGTCGTTTCCAGTCACCCCTCAATTAAGAATAGAGTGACTTCCTGAACGCACTCCCTGTAAGCACCACCGACAGCAACGGAAAGAGGTATGAATGGGGTGGTCTACAGGCTCTCCAGAGTTGTCGAGAAGTGATAGCGGTGTCGTGAGAAGAGCCTTGTAGTGGAATGCGAACTACTAGGGCTTCATTGTCATCATGAAATAGGAATTCCTACTTTTAAAAACTATCTAACAGTCAATGTGGAAATGGGAGAAGAGTAGTTTGTATGTCCAGACAGAGGAGGGGAAAGCATGTCAGCCGCAATGACATATTCATAAACGAGGATCTTCGACTAACCGCTACCAGCAGGAAGACGTGGCAGCGTAGCTCCGAAGGGAGTCATGTGTGTGTGTAGGTACTCAATTTGTTTGTTACATTATGGATAAAACAAGTGTGTCTGATATTGTGTAGTCGTTTTCTCATATACTCTATGAAGATCATTTTACCAAGGGTTATCCAACCAATTTACTCCTGGTGGAAACTTAATGAAAATGAATTGTTGAATCATCACAAAAGGTACACTGGAGATGTGGGGAAAGGGTGGAATGCTCCTTTATTCATATTATTTTGGAGTTTCAGTCACTTTATAAAAGCCCTTTTTTTTTAGTAGTACGGCTGTCAACCTTCCCTGGCTGTTAAAAGGAAAATATAAAAATAGAAGACTCACCGACTCGACTCTTTCAAATGCATCTACACAATTTGATAGATTTGTTGTTATTATTCATTTGTAGCATGGCAAATGTCGATTGCGGATTGGTTTCAACGGTTATGGTTTCTCGTGTTGTGTATCACCACAGTACATCAAGCTTTAATACTCCGACAGCACAGTGCCTCACGCTCTCCCGAAACACTTGTGCGCCGCGGTAGGCTGCGGTGTCACGTCGCGCGTTGGTTGGCAAGTGCGGAGACCACTCAGCACGTCTCTTCTTCGATAGTCCTCGAGAAGAGAGAGTGGCTTTATGCAGATACGCTTGCGGACACCACCTCACAAATTAAGCATCGATGGAGAATCAATCGGAGACTTATACAACATATTATTTTTTGTATTGTGTGGGATCCCTCGAGTAGTGAATTGCACAACATCTATAGATGTTCATACGGGAATGGTGTGATCTTCCACTCCCCGTCACCGTCTCCACTCTTCTTCTGTTCGACACGAACAGACGGCTTGAAAGCGGGATCAAAAAACCACACGACCGGCGGCCCCTTCCAGTATTCCTTTCCGTCGAAAACGTATTCCAGCGCATATTTGCTGAAGTTTTTCTTAGCTTTCCAGCGGTCCTCGGTATTCTTCGCAAAAGCTTCGGAATTCTCAGAGCCAATGGCAACAACCGGGACGACGAGAGGACAGTCGAATCTTCGGCCAAAGCTCGCACTGTTTCCAGTCGGCGTGTGGCAGAAACTCGTCATCCTCGGTAGCACTTGTAGCTTTGCTCACAAGGACATCGTCACCAGCGATGCGCCTCCACGATTCTTCACCGCAACTTCGGTTGTTAGCGTTGCGCCTTGCGTCTCCTTGCCGCTGTGTGGACGTTTGTAGGACCAAGAGAAAGAAGGGCAGACAGGATGCTTTTGTGCGCATCTGACGTCGCACACCGGAAACTTTCCCGCTTCCTCTATCAGTCTTGCATCGTCACGAGCGATGACGACAGACGCCAGGGACCACGCCGATTACATCGGCGAACGGGGCGTTACCGCCGTTGACAAACACAAATGCACTAGTGGTTCCTTCCTGAAAAGTGCGGTTGATCACCTCTTCCGCGTTGCCGGCATCTCCCTCACGTCCAGGCAGCTCTTGAGAGATCGTCACGACTCCAGGCAGCGGGCGTTTCTGTGACAAATCCACAACAGTTATTCTTCAAAAATTCCTGGACACAGGACGGTTCGTCCCAAATTGTTCTTTCGCAGTCGTATTCGTGCGTCAGTGTGTCGAAGGAAAGCGCTGCCAACAGCACGGAAACTGCGGAAGCGACACCGCCATTGTCAGCACCCAACACTTCGGTGTGAAAGGTTAACGCTTGGAGCAGTGTGCGCAGCTGCGCGGCAGCCTCTTGCTCAAAACCCTTCCCTGACTGGGAGGGAAGTGCCAAGTTGCCGTAGCCAAGAGACAGCATCGTGTACTGGAAAGACGGCATAGCCCAGTACCATGTACTCCTCTTTTCGTAGCTTTCCGTCGGTACCATGTACTCCTCTTTCTTCGGTATGCCTTTCCGTCGTGTACATGACACCTGAAAGTGCAGACTCACCAGACACGCGCTGCAGCTGGAGAAACTGTGAGGGTGAAGGTTTGCCAAAGGCAGCGAGCAGGATCGCCCAGAGGCCACTGTGCCCCTTCTGGATAAGTGTTTCAGGAGACACTCCCTTTATTTCGTTCATGGAGATGTATTCAAAAGACGCTGTGAGGCCAGCCATGTCACCCAGGAATTCGTAGACCTGGTCCCTCGTAGCACATGTGAATTCACCTTCCCGGAACACTGCAAGTGTGTCATCCACGTCGCTTTCAGGGGATGCAAGAACCCTCAACGTACGGGCGGATCTTGTCAGCGATGCAGATAGCACACCGCGGATTTTCGGCAGCGCGAACCAACATGTTGCTCTTGCATAGGAGGTCGAATACTGCGTTTTCTTCATTTCAGGGGGATGTCGAGCAAAGTTTTCAGAAATTTTTTGCCAACCGGGGGAACGATAATTGGATCCACAATCGAGGGCACAAAAACTGATGGCTGAGGCTCGTCAATTGATACCGTGGAAGTGAAAACAACGCGAATCAGCCCAAGAAACCCGGCAAGAGGTTGAAGCTCGTCTTCGGTGAACTGCAACTTGGTGCTTATTCTGCATACCCCGCAGATGGCTCGGACGAACGCTTTCTGCTGTTGTGCCTCATCAACAACGCAGACGGTGTATCTGTAACCACTCTCTCGCCGGAAGGCGCTCATTGGGCGTTCCTTTGTGAAAACCTCAGCTTTGCCAAGAGTGGACTTGATCAGCCGTAGGAGGAGATTATACGCCTTCTTGTTACGCTGAGACAGAAGAGTGATCCAGTCCCATTCCGACGAATTTTTGGGTAATTCTTCTATTTGCTTTTGTAATTTGTTGATTTCATCAAAGAGTCCATCGTCGTCTGCGGCCAGCTTGAGGAAAACAGTTAGTGTATCGTCTTTGGTTATATACGACTGCTGCTCGTATCCCAGCTTGTTATTTTCGTCGATGATGTCGACGACATGGAGAGCGAAGTGAGTTTTGCCGCCGCCGCTGTCGGAAACGAAAAAGATAGGGAGCATGCACACGCCCCTTGTTTCCGAGTTGCTCACAGATTTTATTTTCCACACTCGAAACGCGAAAATGTTTTTTTAGACACCGCATTTCCCAGTACGAGGTGTCTGTCAGCGATGACGGTGCTTTCCATCGGAAATACGTATTTGGCTTTGGCTTTTGCACCGATATCTGTGCACACTTCCTTGAAGTTCCAGCGCGGACCAAAAGCCCGAGCAATGATACCAATGAAGACATCACGTGCACCAGCGCAGCTGCTTCAGATGGGCTTTGGCATCTTCTAGACTCTCGGTTGTGACGAACACACGTCTCCACAATGTCCTCGATGAACTCGTCAAAGTGATACTCGTTCGTTGGATCCAAAGGAGTATCCTCGTGGTTGCTGGCGAAAATATCTTTGGCTTGATTCCAATCGGCTCGCCAGCTGGGTCACGCGCAGATAGTCATGGAATTCCAAAAGTTCGGGGCAGAGTACCGTTTACAACTCGAACCATCGGCTCGAAATCGACTTTATTGCGATTGCGGAGGACGTCATTGGGAAGCCCATCCTTGAGAAGCTTGCGGAGAGTCAGCTCTGTTCGCATCAGAGGCGTTGGGAGACTGGGCAGCAGACCCTCCCGTGTTATTCGGTGAATTATTAGAGGTCCTGTGCTCAGAGTATATGGGCTCGGAGGAGGACCTGCTGCTGCTTAACAAACAAGGACTTAAGACAAGACATGTGTTATCAACGCCGGGCGGTCGAAAGCGTGGAACTGGTCGAGAGTGATGATCTTGCGGCGGGGAAAAAAAAACAAGTGCAGCGACTGAATTATGTGAGGGACTCTCAAAATTAAAGTATTCTGATGGAATTTTTCAAAACAAAACAAAACTAAAAACAGCGGAAAACAGCAGAAAAGGAAAATGGAAATATATATATAAAAAAAAGAAGGAAAAAAAAGGGACAGCAAAAGGTGAAAGAAGGGGGAAGGAGGAAAGGATAACTATGAAAACACTAGGTGGTGTCTAGAACGATTCAACTATCAGTGTGATGAAAAGGAATTAGGGTTGCGGAGAGAGGGAATGAGAAACGATGAAGAGTTTGCAATTAACCGACACAACGAGGTGGCACGTGGAAAATCAACCGAGAGTAGTGGAAAAGGCAAATCACTAGCAACCAATCTCGGTGAACCAACATCACCGACAGGTGTCAGGAGCGATAGCCTACCCAACTTTTGTATGTGGAATCATGCGGGAGGGGGGAGTAATAATAAAAAAAAGTAATCAGCAACTTCCACGCGGAAACCGTCCTACACAAGTGAATATCCGTCGTCGCCGTCATCTTCCGCGTCCCAGCCGGGAGCGCAGCACACACTGCCTCGCGCACTGTTGCAGGCGGTACAGCAGCACATCGGAAATGACCACCTCAATGGGGTTTATTTTGGCGTAGAAGGAGGTCATCTTTAGCTCACGAGGAGACAAGACGACGTCACGGAGAAAAACTTAAGGGTTCGTCATTGCAGCCATAGCTCCGTTCTCGGTCAAGTCTGACAAAGGAAAAACAGCATCACCGAAAATACGGAGACCACACCAGAAGTGGGTCGAAGAAAAGAAATTGATAGTATAAGGTAACTACGGACGAAGATGAAAAGCAAGGCTGGAGAGCAGGGCATGGCCCCCACTTGTATGAGCCCAAAGCGCGTCCAGACTGAGGAAAAGTAAGAAGACGATCGCAACAAGCTTAAAACTTCGCGCACTTTTGCTAGTGATATTTAAACTACAACGGTATCAAGCGACGAGGAGGGGTGGACCTTCTTTTACCCTTCCATTGCAGCTGGCGAAACCGAATCTATCACCGTCAAATGCTGATATCTCGGTTGGGCTCTCCTCCTCGTCTTTGTAACAAAAGCACAATGTCATCCATTCCTGTGTGAAGGAAGTTCCTGAAGTTCAGCTCTTTCGAGTAAAGCTTTTGCAAACACGTCGTGTATTACCAAGCTGGAGAGCGTCTCACAGTTGAAAAGGAAATCAGTGTCCATGGCTAATCGGCAACTGTAACCACTAAAGAATTGAGAACCTAGCATTTTCATACTTCTAGAAGGAAATGTACTTGGGTAAAATAGTAGGTATCGAAAAAGAGAGGAGGAAGAGAGGGGTGACGGTTAGTTAGAAACCTTTTAACAGCACGAAAGTGACAGATTAGCGTGAAAAATAATTCCAGAGAACAACAAGATGAAAAGGCAGAAATGAACAAGTAAAATTCATGCGGCCAAACCCCAATGGAGTAACAGTTGCATCATGCAGGACCGGTACACAAACCCTGTCTGTCAAAGAGACGCATAAAAAATAATGACGTGGATTGATATTATCTTTGTTTTTCAGTACCATATTAACTTTTTATATTTGACGGAAACATAATTTTAATAGCGTAATGGCAGGTGCACAGTGAAGCGCTTTTCAGCTCCTATTTTTTTCTGGAAATTTAGTTGCCGGGAAAGTAAGTTTTGGTTATTTATCCCCAGGCAACAACAACAACAAATATCGCCAAGAAGGGATATCAATAACAACACAAATATCGCCAAGAAGGGATGTACAATAACAATAACAAATATCGCCAAGAAGGGATGTACAATAATAATAATAATAAAGTGTACTCATTTTTAAAGGTACTCTAAAATTTGAACAGTGAAAATTAAAATGGTCATATATAGCTGTAAGTAGCCAACTAACAATAGCCAAACAGCAAAAAGTCTGGTTGGTCTTGACAGAATTATAATACTATGGGAATGTGACAAGAAAACACGGGAAACCGGTTATTGTTTCACCAGAGATCGAAGGCAAAAGAGAGAGAGAAAAAAAGCAGAAATGAAATACGTAGTTACAAAGAAAAAAAGGGACGGAAGTCACTTGCCGAAAGCAAGTAAAAAGGAACTTTCACGATCGTGTATATAGAAAAATATATATAATTTTGGAAAAAAAAAACATGAGGGAATAGTTGTATTGTACAGTGTATATATAGTTCTTGGAGAAAAACAGTGTACATATATAGATATATATATGTTTTAAAAAAAAAGACGTTTTACGAGCGATCAGTTAGAGGAAAAGTGGTCAAAGGCGTTGAGATGTCATAAATTATACCAAATACATTTGCTGTTCTCGTCGCAACGACGAAGAAACATAGCCATCATTGGTATGTTGTCCTCAGCTAAACTGAACGCGTCTAGTGAGAGTAACGAGCATAATAATAATAAAAAGTGCGTGATGATATGTACATTTGCGCCAGATTATAGGATGTAAATGTTTTTCTTGTTATTTTGATGTTGTTATTTTTGGTTTTTAATAAATTTGAATTTGGATGTACTGAGTTTTCGTAAAATTGTGGTTGTTGTTGTTTGGGCGCTGTTCTACACTTGTGTGTGTCTCAGGGCTGCTGTCACTGGACAGGCAAATTCAGCAATTAGAAAGATGATTAGATTACCATTTATGATTAGGGGAAAGGGGAATCTAAGGAGGAGACTTCTTACGTGCAAAGGATGAGGCTGTGCAATTTAAAAGAAATGGGCCCGGACAAGAAAGAAAATGATCTACTGTCAGAAGAGACAGGACAGAATGGATTCCTCAGTAGAACGTACATAGCCAGTGTAGACGTCTTTCATCGGGAATACATTCCCGACAGAAGAAGGTAGGAGATACATGTGATACGCGACTAGTGGAGAGAGGGAGAGTGACCCGCGGGAGAAAATGAAACAATAGAAGAAAGAATGAGCAATATGAGTTGCGGTCATACGCTACATCAAGAGAAACAAAAGAAAAGAGAAAGATACAATGTGTACGTCACAACAGTGCACTAGAAAGCTGCAATCCAGTCAGATTTCCTCTGTGTGTGTGCACGGCGTGACTACACCGCATTTCTCTTTTAATGAAGTGATATATTGCAAGGAAGAGGGAAGAAGGGTTAGCGTCTTCCTACCATAGAAAATGTTATTTTTGATGTTTGAAAATGGAGAGCGGGAGTAGCTTCTGTCATCCCTAGTGAACGAAGTACAGGGTCATTTACAGGTCCTCGACACTGTGGCAACTCAATTCGTTGGGGTCAGCCACCTCCTCACGCTGGGGAGGGGCCCTCACCTCCTCACGCTGAGGAAAGGCATCCACGTCGTCGCGGATCTCGTTGCCTTCGTCCATGAAATCGGTGTTGACATCGACAATGTCGGCGCCGGCGTGGCGCGATGTCGCGCGGCGCTGGCGGGCGCGCCGACCCTCCTTCTTTCCCGGACGGCTCCTCCTCGTCTGCAGTCTGTCACCTCTATCGGTGGCGTCACCTCCGCTGCACGCAGTGGGTTCAGAGGGTTGGTGGCGGCAGCCGCGTGGCTGGCGCAGGGCTTCCTCGACGGCATCGTTGCTGCTCCTTGCGGGGTTCATCGTCAACAGCCACACGAGTGGTCTGGTCGCTCTTCTTCTTCTTGCGGCAGCAGCAGCACAGCACCACAATCAGCACCACGAGAAGAATGACGACAACCACAACAACAACAATCAACAGCGGCGATCACTCCGGCGTTGCTCTTGGAGGCCTTCCTGGCGGTGGGAGGAAAAGCCGTAAAGCCGTCGTTGGGGCCCTGCTCCGTCGTGCAGACGACAGGGTACGGGCCGTCGGCGGCGGCGACGTTGATCCACCCGCCCGCCTCGGTGCTGTACGCGAGAATCGTGGCGACGGGAGTCGTCTCGTTGTCAGCCATCTTGGGGTACCCGTCGGCCCACTTGGTGTACGTGCCGTTGATGAGTGTCGCGGCCGGGCTGCTGTCGTTGGCGTAATTACGCGTGAAGGCGGGACCCTCGCCGGTGCCGCTGGACTGCACGAGCCAGCGCCACACACCGCTGAAGGTGGAGCCGATGAAGCCGCCGCCGAGCTGCAGCACGAGAGGGGTCCCCGAGGCCGAGACGCTCGCCTCCAGCGCCGTCTGCACGTTCTCGTTCCACACGCGCAGCGGGACGCCGCCACTCGCGGCGCAGACAGAAAACGGGTCGTTCCAGTCAATGGCGGTTTCGTCAGTGCCACTGTCGGTGCCAGTCTCGGTACCCTCGGATGGCGGTGTGGCGATGACTGAAGCCCATAGTTGTACGGCACGCAGGCGGCGACGGTCGGAGCGTCGGACGACGCGACTCCCTTCCACTGCCCGTCAGACAGAGCAAAGGTTGCGTACTGGGCGTCGGACGCAGGCGAAGCGGCCCAGTCGGTGTAGGTCGCAGTTGTCAGCTTGTTAGTTACTTCCATCGGGTCTACCCAGCTCCAAGCACTGTTCGTGCTCGCCTTGTACGCCCCAAGCAGCACCGGTGTGTCAGCACTCTCTACCGTCTTGTCGGTGTCGTTAAGCAGGGCGTTGATCACCACGGACTGAACTTCGAGATTCACACTGTTGTTGGTCACCTGCACTGGCGCTCCGCTGTTGGCTGCGCACGCGCGCCACCCCGCCTGGGCACCATTGCTGGCGCTGCGTAGAGCACCGCATGCGGCCAGTCCCGGTCGTCACAGGCACGAGGAACACGCCGATCTTCTGCAACTTCGCTGCAGTTGCCACTGGCGTCCGCGCCGCCAGTCTGGCACGCCACCGTGTAGGCGACGCCGGCCGCGCTGGGGGCCACGTTGATCCACCCGCCGCTGCTTTGGCTGAAGGCGAGCATGCTCAGCGTAGCGTCCGGCTTGGGGTAGCCGCCAGTCGCCCACTGGGTGTAGACTGGGGACTGAGAGCGGTGCCGTTGTCCCACGTCGCCACGCCGCTTGCGCTCACACTCACACGCGTCAACAGAACATTTTCCGCGCCGGTAAGCTCACCCGACACCGTCGAGCGCCGCACAGCTTGCGCCGAGGCCGCGCTGCGTCACAGCGTTGTTGGCCTCCAGCGGCTCCCCGGCCGGGTCGTGGCTGAAGCAGAGAGCGGCGGTCATGTTGTGCGGCGAGTTCGGCGCGGGAAGCCCGGTGGGAGTCGTCAGCACAAAAGCGTACGATGAGGTAAGGTTCACGTGCTGGCAGGCGACAAGGAAGGAGGCTGAGTCACCAACGACGCTGGTCCACTTTCCGGTTTTCGCAAGGTTCGCGAGATATACGGCACCGGATTCGCTTGTGAAGCCGCTCGGCCAGTTCGTGTACGCGCCGTTCATGGAAGTGCCGGAAGTTCCCTCAGCGAAGTTCTTGTTGGCGTCGCCGTTCCACGCCCAGTAGCCGGACGCGTAGGTCCCGCCGAGCAGGACGGGATCCGTAACAGTGCAATTGCCGCCCAAGACAAGCGTCATCTGCGCAACGTTCAGGTTGTACTGCACTAATTCGCTCGTGACCTCCAGCGGAGTGCCGGGCGGGTCTGTGAGGGTGCAGGCAATGTCGAGAGAGTCTTCGCCGCTATTTGGCGCCGCAAGGCCGGCAGCGGCATAAGATTCAGAGTTGATAACAGCAACGTCGGAGTCGGGCACCGCCGCCTCCGACGCAGGCAACCGTGAAACCAGATTCCTCGCCCTTGACGTTGGTGAAGCCCATCAGCGTCGGGTTGTACGCCAGGTACGTGGTCGCCGTCTCGGTGGTGTCGGGATATCCCTTGGCCCACGATATGTGCAAAGACTTTGTCTTCAGTTCAGTCGTAGGTGGTGTTGGTGAAAACAACCGTGCCGGTCGGCATCGTTCCCGCCTTGATCTGCGTGAGCACGCCGAGCTCCAGACGCTGCAGACTGGTGTCGTCGGTGATTGGGTACGGCACGCCGCTGGGGGTGTTGGCTGCGCAGAGAACTGAGGCTTGCGCGGGGTACACGGACATGGTGGCGACTCCAGTCGGGGTCCGTGGCCACAATGAGCTTCTCGCTCCCCATGTCGAACTCCTCGTGGCCGCCCTCGCACACAACCAGCTGCGTGCCATCACCGACGCTGGCGTCGTTGACCCACCCGCCGACCTTGAGCGAGTACCACAGGGAAGTAGTTGCCGGATGCGTTGGGGTAGCCCACCGCCCAGTTCTGGTACTGCGTGGCGGTAGCGGTGGCGGTGGCGCCCGACGTCGAGGGAGCGCCCTTTGGTGAAGCCCGACGTCGCTGCCGGCCCACAGCCACTCGCCCTTGGCAGCGTCATACGAGCCGGCGAGGGAAACCAGGGTGTTGACTGTCACCGGCGAATGTGCTGCCGGTGTCCATGCTTGTAATTAGCGCAATCTCCAGCGCCGCCTGCATGGTGGCGTTGCTGATGACGAGCCCGCGCGTGGTCGGGTTATTCATGATGCACGCGCTGTTCGCGAGGCCGCCGCCAGCGCCGGGCGTGGCTGTGACCGCCGCCGCGGGGAATACGATGGACCGGCTGAGCACCTGCGCGTCCGTCTCTTCGCCGGAGCTGGGCAACGCAGGCGACCCACTGCACAGCCGACACCGAGTTGGCGGCGACGTTCTTCCAGAGCCCAGAGAGGACCTGCAGCCCCACCAGAAGGGCGCTCGGCTGGCTCGAAGTGGAATCGAGGCTCTTCGCGGGATACGCATTGAGCTGCCAGTTGGTGTACCCGGTGCTGGCTTTCGTGACGCTGGCGTAGTCGTAGCCCGTCATGAACTTCGTGTTGGTGTCCCCGTGGACCCAGTACCCGGTCGTCAGGCTGTAGGGGTACGTGTCTGCGGTGTAGCGGCTGTTGGTCAGGATGACGTCGGTTTTCGAGAGGGTGGGAGTGGTGGCGT
The DNA here is from genome assembly GCA_037044515.1 of Phortica magna. Lineage (NCBI taxonomy): Eukaryota > Metazoa > Arthropoda > Insecta > Diptera > Drosophilidae > Phortica > Phortica magna. Next base: position 20,009 of record JBAMBP010001587.1, read on the forward strand.
ACAGATTGGTGAGCACCGCCAGCTCGGCGGAGCGCTGCGCGGCCTCCGAGGACAAGGCGACAGGGGCGAACCCGCTGGTCACCAGGCACAGATTCATCAGGGCCCCGGCGGCAATTCCGGTGACCGGTGGCTTTTTGAAGACGACACTGAGCGTGGGGGCCGTCCAGGTGGACAGCGGGACGCAAGCGACGAGAAGGCCGCTGGTTGCCGTCTGCGCGATGTTTACCCATCCAGGAGCGCTGAAACTTTCACTGAGGTAAATGTTGGTGACACCGGTGCTCGACGGAGTGTTGATCCAGTTGGTCAAGACGTGGATGGCACGGGCGGTCGTCGCGGTGATCCCGGTACCCAGCACGACGCTGGCATCAGCACCCCCCACGGTCCACTTGCCGCTGCTTGTGCTGTACGGGTACTGTGTGGACCCGTAGCTACCGGCGATGAGGATGTTGTAGTTGGCGGCAGAATATCCGCCGTCCAGCAGATATTTAAACCCTTTGCGGTGGACTTCGTTCTTCATTTCAAGTGTCGTCACGCGGGGCAGCTCACCCTTCAGCACTGTCACAGTATCGGCGCAGCAGGGCGGCCTGCGATGCTGTAGGTGTTGGGGTAGATGGTGACCTTTGTGGTGGGCCCACTGCACTCGCCAGCCTCTAAAGTCTGGCAAACGGCTGTGAAAGTACCGTCGACAGGGTTTATTGGAAACCACGTCCCGGCCAGTAGCACCGTATTCGTAGTGGCTGAGGACAGGGAAAACAAGGTTATACGGACTGTACGTAAAAGGTTTTGGTAATTGGGCATCGTTCCGGCAGGCAAATTTCTGCATCCGGTATTAGCACCACTCGTGTATTGTCCTTTCCTGATCAAACCACCTGTCGGGTCTTCGTTGCAGTCATGTCGCTGCCAATTGCCTGTCCCGCTGTTGTAGCTTATGCCTAGGTAGTTAGCCAAGCCAGTTAGTGTCGTACCAAACTGCCCGTTCATCTCGTAGTCCTCCATAGCATTAGCTGGTTGGGCCATACGCATGCCGTACGCCCCGCAGATATTTTGGAGGTTGGGCAAGTACTTGGTGAGCGCGGCGACTCCTGTGGGAGGTGATTTTATATAATACTTTTTTGTAACG
>JBAMBP010001588.1:0-21488 GCA_037044515.1 Phortica magna
AAAAAGGGAAACTTACTAGTGTTGCGTGGAGCTCACAACAAGCTATGCTTAGCACTACTTCAGTGGGTGGAGTGGAAGGATAATGTTAGTAGTGCATGTTTTGACCTCATTTCTGAGGCGACCCAGGCCGGACAGGTGTAATTTTTGTCTGGGTCTTGTTTTCACAAAGGTACTGTTTTCAGCGTTTTTGAGTTTACCACCACCAAAAATAAAGTCACAATTAAATGACAGAATTGTTACGGAAATACGACTGGCCCGGAAAAAATATTTATTTTTTCATAGGTCAAATTTTGGCTAAGTCACTTTTCTTAAAAATGCTATATTTTGTATTGGGAGCAGCTTCGCCGAGCTCGTTCTGGAGTGAGCAGAGGTCTTTTCGACTGAAAATTGTTTCGGAACACATTAACTTCTTCGTATCTCTTAAATGGAACCGGTGGATGGCCCAGAGAAAGTTTCGTACTATCTCGAACAATTTGGGAATTTGGTGTGCACTTCAAATGTCATTAATTTCCCAAAATACACAAAAATTAGCATAAATATTTTTTGTAAATTTTGCGCAAGCTCCGAAAAATTATTCATCGTGCGGATTTAATAGATCTCATTTTTCTGCGTAAATCCCGCACCGGGTCTGGCTCGAAAACTCGTGGCATTAATTTTTTCTAGCATGGAGTTGGGTGGTTGGTCCGACCCCCAATTTTCGGCCAAAATGGTAAAGTACAGATTTTCAAAATGTCAAAATGTCAAAAATAATTTTTATCACTTCGGCGCAGGCAGATGGATGCTGATTGAATGTGCGGGATGGAAATTGCGTATTTTTCCGCGTTAGCAGACCACCTGGTTCGGCTAAAAAGCTTTCTGCGTCGAAGAGAACTGGCATGGAGGTGGTGGTCGGCCCGGCCCCCCGCGTCATGGCAAATCCTGCTAAGTACCCGGTAAGACGGATTGCCCACCCCTAACCCTAACCCTAACCCTAACCCTAACCCTAACCCTAACCCTAATGATGTAGGGGTGTTGTGTGAAGCCTACTCCTAGTGAAAAGTATGAAGGAGAGAGAGAGAGGGAGGGAGTGAGGTGAGTGACGGAGCACATAAAGTATTCACGACGGAGCAGGAGCATTGAGCAAATGTGTTGCGGCTGGAAGCCGGTCGTCCGCATCTTCATCGCGCAGGCCGCGCGCAAAGCCCAACCGGGCGACACCTCACATATCGTACATTTTCATGGATTAAATCTGGCGTGAGAGCTGTTGTAGCCCCAGGCAATAGACAGAGAACACAGGAGTAAAGAAACAAAGGGATGGTAATATGTTTAACCCCACGCGTCGACGGTCAGTACGCGCTCGGTGAGATGACGCAGAACTCTCCGAGAGGGGCCAGTTATCTCGAACAAAATAAAAGAGTGGGAACAATAAATGGAAAGTGATGTCAAATAGAGAACTGAGGAAACGGAAGGTGATGTCAATGAAAATGGAAAACAGAAACGGAATTGGAAAGTGGTTCGTGTGTCGAACAGAAAAAACAAAATGGAAAGGAAAATGAAAATGTAAAAACAGAGAATGAAAAGAATCGTTTATTGAAAATAGAAAATGGAAATGGAAAAAAAACAGAATTCAAAACAAGATTGAAAACAGAAAAACAAATTCGTTTATTGAAATTAAAAACAAAAGTGAAAAACGAAAGACTCGAGACGTGAAAACACGAGTCACAAAAAACAACAATATGGAAAAAGAAAACAAAACAATATGAAAAAACAAAAAGTGTTGAAAAACAAGGCGCGGGTGGGTGGGCGAAAAAGAAAACACCTTGCTGTTCTTGTTGTGGAACAAGAAATAAACTCTACTCTACAGTTGTGTAAGTGTATGTATATAGTGAGATGAGAGAGAGAAGTATTTGAACAAGTAGTTGCCCATGCGCAAAACAGGAAAACAAATGATGAAGCATTGAAAGAAGGACAAGTGTTTTACGCCAGAGGCAACCGCTGAGATGTGCAACAGCAACATCACCTGGATACTTGTGAGAGAAGAAGAAAGATATTAAGTTAGTGTTTTACGCTGTTAAGCAACCGCATGGGCCGTGTGTGCAAAAGCACACACTGTCCACTGGGAGAAGAAGTAAGTCCACAGGTCACCGCATCATTGTCGATCCTTCAACTGTTGTGTCGTGAACGGATAACCCATCCCTAACCCTAACCCTAACCCTAACCCTAACCCTAACCCTAACCCTAATGACGTCAGAGAGGAGGAGAGAATAACACCTAGCCGTTTGAAAAGGAAAAGAGAGATGAAAAGTGAGAGGAGTGAGTGGGTGACAGAGAGTCAGATTCAAACGTGCGGCGTCGTCAGAGCACAAGAATCAACGGTGCTTGCAAGACAGTCGCGCCCGCCTCCAGCGCGTGTGGCGCGCGTAGGCGTTCATGGCAGCGACCGCACCGGTCGTCACGGCTACGTAAAAGCCGGAGCCTTTTCTTCACAGTTTGGTTTGGCAGTCGAGGCGCTAAATGGCCCATGTAAGATATCACACAAGCGTGCCGTCCACTTTATGGGAATACGGACACGATGAACATAGATACAGGCAGAAAAAGTAAAAACCGCATGTTGAAAAACTTTTCGGCAGGGACGGCACTCGTGAAAAACAGATATAGAAGGCGTACACAGAAGTTAGAACAGAAAACATGTAGTCAGAAATATTATGGTGGACGTAGGTGTGCGTCAAGTAAACAGGATAGAAATCAAGGAATTTGAAGGAGCCATTGTGACTCGTAATAATAAAAGAAATGAATTAAAAGGTGTATGAATGAATGAATAAAACTTAATAGAAGAAAATAGAAATTGGAGAAATTAGAAATTGTATTTGAATAAAGAATGGAAAAACAAAGCATCACTGAAAAAACCTCATTGCATGCAGAGGAGGAAAAACGTTTTTGTGTGCTTGGAGAAGTTGAATGTATACATCACGGAGTGATTACTGGAAACAGTATCACTAAAGAAAAACAATCAATGAAGGAATGAAACAAAGAATTGAAGGATGAATTAAAGAATAAAGAAGAAATGATAAAGAAAAAAGGGAATCATTAGAAGTTAGAGATTAGAAAATAAAAGAATGGCAGCAATGTAGTACACGCGGCATTCACGCTTAATACACGTATCGACGGAGAGTGTTTACCAGCTTTCTGTGATCGTGAGAAGGAGCAAAAAGAAAGAAGGGGAGGGAGGGTGGGCGAAAAAAGGGAAACTTACTAGTGTTGCGTGGAGCTCACAACAAGCTATGCTTAGCACTACTTCAGTGGGTGGAGTGGAAGGATAATGTTAGTAGTGCATGTTTTGACCTCATTTCTGAGGCGACCCAGGCCGGACAGGTGTAATTTTTGTCTGGGTCTTGTTTTCACAAAGGTACTGTTTTCAGCGTTTTTGAGTTTACCACCACCAAAAATAAAGTCACAATTAAATGACAGAATTGTTACGGAAATACGACTGGCCCGGAAAAAATATTTATTTTTTCATAGGTCAAATTTTGGCTAAGTCACTTTTCTTAAAAATGCTATATTTTGTATTGGGAGCAGCTTCGCCGAGCTCGTTCTGGAGTGAGCAGAGGTCTTTTCGACTGAAAATTGTTTCGGAACACATTAACTTCTTCGTATCTCTTAAATGGAACCGGTGGATGGCCCAGAGAAAGTTTCGTACTATCTCGAACAATTTGGGAATTTGGTGTGCACTTCAGAATGTCATTAATTTCCCAAAATACACAAAAATTAGCATAAATATTTTTTGTAAATTTTGCGCAAGCTCCGAAAAATTATTCATCGTGCGGATTTAATAGATCTCATTTTTCTGCGTAAATCCCGCACCGGGTCTGGCTCGAAAACTCGTGGCATTAATTTTTTCTAGCATGGAGTTGGGTGGTTGGTCCGACCCCCAATTTTCGGCCAAAATGGTAAAGTACAGATTTTCAAAATGTCAAAATGTCAAAAATAATTTTTATCACTTCGGCGCAGGCAGATGGTGCTGATTGAATGTGCGGGATGGAAATTGCGTATTTTTCCGCGTTAGCAGACCACCTGGTTCGGCTAAAACGCTTTCTGCGTCGAAGAGAACTGGCATGGAGGTGGTGGTCGGCCCGGCCCCCCGCGTCATGGCAAATCCTGCTAAGTACCCGGTAAGACGGATTGCCCACTGACGTCAGAGAGGAGGAGAGAATAACACCTAGCCGTTTGAAAAGGAAAAGAGAGATGAAAAGTAAGAGGAGTGAGTGGGTGACAGAGAGTCAGATTCAAACGTGCGGCGTCGTCAGAGCACAAGAATCAACGGTGCTTGCAAGACAGTCGCGCCCGCCTCCAGCGCGTGTGGCGCGCGTAGGCGTTCATGGCAGCGACCGCACCGGTCGTCACGGCTACGTAAAAGCCGGAGCCTTTTCTTCACAGTTTGGTTTGGCAGTCGAGGCTGCGCTGACCTGCGAAGGTTCTCAGTGTCCCCATAGTCGTTATTAATATTATTATTGATTAGTATTGTTACTGAAGTGTTGCTATTCGCAGAGAGGTCCGTACGTGGAGCTGAGTGGTGGCAACGTCGTGGCGTCGCTCGTCCACTCTCTCAGAAGTGCGGCCTGTCCTTGCGGAGCGTTTGTGTCATTGTCCCCGTAGAACTGTCGTGACAGCACATCCGCGGGGTTCTGGGGCCCGGCGATGTGGAAGTACACGACGACGATGTTGTTCTCGTAGAACATCTTGTACGTTAATTTATATAGATTATTAAGTGGCCCGCCGCGGCCGATGCCGCCGTAGCCGTTGTTCTTTCTCTGCGCGAGCACGATAGCGGAGTGGTCGGTGACAAGCGCGACGCGCGCGTTGGCGCGGAGGCGGTCGGTGTCGCGGAGGTACTGTAGCAGCTCCTGCGCAGCCCTCGGTTCGGCGTGCGCGGAGTGACGCTGCTCGAAACGCCGCTTCGCCCAGCGGTCGTTTCCGGGGCCGGTGTACACGCGGCCCACCTCGCCCTGCGCAAGGATCTCGTTGTCCCAGCGCTTCTGTATGTGAGTGGTGTGGTTCGTTGCTGTTTCGCACACGACGGCACCCCAGCCGCCGGCAGAAGCGTCCGTGAAGATGACGTAGTCGTAGTCGCTCTCGTTGTATGTTGCGTTCAGCGGCGGCGCAATGCGAGCGTAGTTGTTGGTGCACAACTCGTTGCCAATGCGAAGCAGTGTTTGCTGCACTCCCGGACTCAGCATCGGGATGGGATCGTCCCACTGCAGTGTGTTGAGGCGCTTGACGGTGCCGCCGATGCTAGGATCGTTGTTGACGCGGCCCGCAGTGCCGACGTTCTTGTACATGGCGCGATACGCCGAGAGGAGACGGAAGAGGTCGGCCGGATTCTTGTTGACCGTGTGCGACGCGTACAGGATGAGCGACACGGCTCCGGCAAATGTTCGGCATGTGTAGTTTGGACATTGCCGCAGCGAAAGCATGATCTTTGCAATTGTCTTGTGCGAGTTGCGGACGACGCGCTCTCCGAGGGTGTCGTCCCAGGCGTACTCTTCTCCGAGGAAAATGTCGTTGCCCATGGCGCGTGTTAGCAGTTGGTCGTCGCTGCTTCTGAGAAGCTCGCCTGTGTCGGGAGACGCGCGGAGGTTGACGTGACGAATGCGCTGTGCGATGGCGCGTACAGCGTGAAGGAACGGCTTTTCCATACCAAGTGGCGCAGCGATCATCATGTTGTCGATGTGTGTGGAGATGAACACCGGGGTGTCAATGTCGACAATCATAGATGTGATGGCCTGTCCGACGCACACGCTCCAGCGCGCGCCGGTGGGTAGTGTCTTGAGACGGTAGAAGAGGCCGTCCTTGCCGCGGAAGACAAACTTGTTGCGTAGAGCCGGGTCCTGCATCGGGATGGCGTCGTAGAATGCGTCAAAGTCTAGCTGCAGCATGTAGCGGCAGCGCTGTAACTTCTGACGGATCTCGAGCCTGCTGGCAAAGAAGACCGGCGGCATGGAGCTCTTTTCGATGATTCCGTTGAGCATCGGCTCCGTGATGAGGCGTCGGCGGCCCTTGAGCTCCGACACGTAAAAGGTGTTCAGTCCGTGCCAGCCCTCTGGCAAGCGGCCAAACGAGTTGCGTCCGGTGAACTGTGCGGAGGTGCGGAAGAGTGTAGAACGTTGAACCTCGGCGGGCATCACCAGCTCGAACTTGCCCATCTCCACGGCTCGGTTGATATCGGCCATGGAGAGGGAACTTGCGCGCAGCCCTCGTGAGGTGCGCAGACCTGCGTAGTAGGAGAGGTCGAAGAACTGCATCACTTCGTGCATGCGGTCCGTGGATCTGGAGTGTGCGACGGGAAGACGGAAGACAGATTCGAAGTTGACGAGTGGTGGGTTCTTCAGGTGAAGGGGCCATTCGCTGACTCTCTCAGGCATCGCGTCGAGACGCGCCTGCAGTTCGTCGGCTTCGGGATCGTTCTCGAGGCGCTTGAGTCTGATTATTGTCTCGAGGACGGCGCGCTCCTTCAGACCAAGTTCCTTTGTACCGGGTGCCTTGGCACCTAACTTTGACGAGTTCGGAGGCGGAGGAGGGCGACCGCGGCGCGTGCCTGTCGTGCCGCGCCCTCCGTCGTGGGTTGGCGGCCATCGCCCAGGTACCGGAGGTAGGTCTCCTCCCTGGTGTGGCCGGTCATGGACATTATGTCCGCCGTAGAGAGTTGGCCTTGAGTGGCTAGGAAACGGATGGCACTCTTGCGGATAGACGGCATCGCCGCCGCGCGGTTGATAGACTTGATGGCCACCAGCGCTTCGCTGCGTCTCTGCTTGGAGTTTGCAAAGAGGCGCTGTGATGGACGACGTGTCGCGAGGAGCTGACCAAGCAGCGAGGCATCCGGGCGTGGGATCGCCGTGTACACTGTGTACGGGGCCCGGAAGTGTGAGGCCTTGCCACGCTTCATGACGATTGTCACACCCACCATATGAGGCGAGTGGCGTGGCGAGGAAAGCGTCGTGTCTGTCGGCGGCATTGTGGTGAGCTGCGCCGGCATGTACACCTCCTGGAGAATTCTGCCAGGATTGTTGTTGTCGTTGATGTTGTTGTTGGGGTTGGTGGTGGAGTCCCCTTGAGGAAGTGTAGCCAATTGGTGTGACTGTTCGTTGTAGTCCAAGTTGATTCGCACATCGCGTGCTTTCAGAGTCTCGATGTCGCGTGCTCTCCCCGTGGAGCACCACATCAGCATGAGGTACAGCGCCGTGAGTGGCTGGTTGTGCTGTAACTTGCGGTGCACTTGTACGAACTGATGTTTGTCCAGGACAGCCGGTGCTCGCTTTTCCGCCTGCCGCGCCATCTTCTTTGCGTAGTGGCAGGCCGCTCTCCACACAGACGACTTTGTCAGGTCCAACGTTTCCATCTGGTCGGTGTAGAGATCTAGGTTCTTGAGGGCGGATTGGACTAGTGCAAGCTTCCGCTTGAATGTCGACCACTCGTATTTGCGAGCAATCGCGTCTTGTGAGAGCATTGTCAGCACAGCGTCGGCTGGCTGCAGCGGCAGGAGGTTGGCCGGCATGTCGCGGATTCTCATGAGGTAACTGAGATGGAGTGCTCGTTCCTCCGCTGAGATGGCGTGCCATGCCGCCGCGTGCGTGTGTGGGGCTACCGGGTTTTGGTGAATCACCCAGTCCCTGGGGCAGACGCTGCCCCACAAGGCACGACCCTGATGGTCGTGGCGTCCGCCCCTCCGGTTTAAATTCGTTCGGTCTGTATTATTATTATTAATTATTATTATTATCAGTAGTAGTAGTATTAGTATTTGTAGCATTAGTGGAAAAGATGGCAGCTGCGTTTCGCGCGTCTGTGCGGCCCTGTCGCCTCTCGCCCTGCCTTGCGACCGTGTTCCTTGCGGTGAGCGCGAGAGAGCGCTCAAAGAACACTCCCGCGTTGTCCGCTGGGTCGAAGTCATCCTCGTCTTCGTCATCGTCATCATCGTAGTCAATGATCTGTCGACCTCTGGGCGTCGCTGGCTGTGAGTGTGGCGGCTGGGTAGATTCTTCATCTTCGTCGCGCTGGTCTTGACGCGTTGCACGGGACTCCTGCTGTCGGTGCTGTGTTGTTTGCGCAGGCTGGACACGTGGCTGCTGTCTTTGTTCCGGTGGTGTTGTCTGTGGTGGCTGATAAGGTGGTGGTGGTGGGCGATTGTTTTGCGGCGCCGTTTGGACACGCAGAGGCGGCCTCGCGCCGATGTTGTGGCGGCGACCGTCGTACCCCACAGCAAGGAACCCACCGTTATTGTTCTTGATAACGTTTCCAAGCGGAGCGAAGCTGCGATCAGCAGTGTGTTCAGCAGAGGCATCGTCCTGCTGCGGCATGTACAGTGCTATCTGTGCTTGGCGACAATCAGTGGTGAGCTCGTAGTGGCCACTGACCGAGTTGTCTCTGTTCTTGTCAAAGACGAACTTTGCACCCGCTACAAAGGTGCGTCGCGGGAAACCTTCTCTGTTGAGGTGAGACGGGAAGTTGAACTTCTTCTTGAGTTCTTCAAGGAGCGCTGCGTTTGCGGCACCTCGTCGTGTCTGGTAGCACGCGAGCTTACGGCAAATTTCAGAAGGGCAGGTCTTGTAGAGAATGACCGCCGACTTGGTACCCTCCGCGTCAAATCCGGGGAGCTGTTCAAGTTCGACGCGTGGAGCGGAGGTGGTCGCGGACACACCGGTCGGCGCCAACAGATTCACAAGCTGCTTTCCAATGGGGACAGCCGTGAAGCCCTTGAGATGGAGGATGTCAACCACATCAAGAGGCGTTTGCCGTGGCAACTTCAGGAAACCGGCGATACTGTTGAGATTGGTTGGCTCTAGCTTGTATTCAACATTGTTGGCCAGGCCGATGAGGGTCATAGCCACAAACGTAGAGCGCATCACTGGGTTTCTCGAGAAGAGATGGCGTGAGTCCAAGTCGGAGTATTTGTTGTTGTATTTTTCAAAAAGCGCCGACGTGTCATGTACTGTCGGAGGTGCTGGCTCACCATTGTCATTGTTATTGTTATTTCGTCTTGGGTTTGTGTTTGATACTCCACCGGAGTACACTGCTGAAAGTGATGCGTTAGGTGTGGGTTCACTTTCCATAGAGCACTTTGTAGGTGTCTCTTTTGCACTTTCGGTAGTAGCGGAAGACTGTTGCGCTGGATTGGGGTAGCCTAAATGGTTTGTTATGTCCCGCAGCAGTTCTTCCTGTAACGTTGTTACGAGTCTTTGGTTTTCAGCCGTGACTGTGTATGGTGCATCACGTATGCGGAGCGAAACATCGCGGCACACATCCACAGGTTCGGTGTAAGATTGATTGTTTTTATTGTTATGTGTTGGATTACTTGGTGTACGGCCAAGAATCAACTGTTCGAGCGCAGATATGTATCTGCCAAAAATTGGACGCAGTCTCTTTGGGAGGGTGGCCGGCTGTGCTATCTTCATCTTGTTGTAAAAAGCATACATGGCCGAGACCATGTAGATGCCGCAGTCCATGCTGCCACGTTCCTGTTTGTGGTAGTGGACATGCTTGATGATTAGCTCTGGCCATAGCTCCTCAAAGACGGAGTGTAGGTCATTGTGGACATAGGCTGATGGCGCCGAGTCTGCGACCAACATTACCGCTTTGTCCTGTCTTGCGGTTATTATTGCGGCTAACCAGTGGTACCGAATGAAGAGTGGAAAGAAGACTTTTCGTCTTTCAATTAACACTATATTCATGATGTCTCGAATCATGCTTCGATCGATACGCGGAAAGGCGTCGCATTGGAAAAGGACCCATTCACGTGGGTCTAACAGCATTGGCTCCAGGAGCGCATCCAACTCGTGGTTGGAAGTCATGCCCTTTTCGACGCCGCCACCGGCGAGAGGGGAGTTAGAAACATGCGGTTGTTTATTAACCGTCCCGTCGTGGCGTGTGTGAAAAAATGGAGCGCCGTTAGTTTTAGTGGTGTTATTGTTGTTGTCGTCTACGCCCGCACCCATCATTGCGAGCGGTAGTCGTTTTTTGAGTTCGAATCGGTGTCATGGTACTCGACGAGGGCGCCCTCGTCGGCTTCGTTACCTCCGTAGTAGCCGCGACCGCGACCACCACCGCCGCGACCGCGGCCGTTGCCGCGTCCGCGGGGAGCATAACCTTGGCGTTGTTGTTGTTGTTGTTGTCGGCGGCGGGACGACGTTCGGCGGCCTTGGGCTGCTGCTTGTTGACGTTGCCCATCACAGCCTTCATGTCACGCAGAAGCTTCTGCGTTTCTTTCTGTTGGTCGGAGAGGGCCTGCAGCTTGTTGTCGGTGGTGGTCATCACCAGGGCCGAGTGTTGCTGTCCGTCGGGGCCCAGGATGGCTTCGTAGTAGTCACCGCCAAAGAAAGAGTTGGCGGAAACGCTATAGTAGCGTTTGAGTACATCGCGGGAGAGCGTTGAGGTTTTTCCGTCGCTGCCAGCGCCCATTAGGACCTTGTCGTCCATGATGTACGAGTTGAGGGCCCGCATCTTTCCATGGTGAGGGAAAAGTGGCACCTTCAGCTGAAGGACGTGCTGGCCCCAAGTCTCCCGCAGGGAGTTCTCCATGTGCATGAGGATGCAGCAATTGTGCACCTGCACACGCTCCGAGGGGAGCACGTCGAAGAGGATGTGTGATATGAGTGCTCGCGACAGGCCGGCGTCCTTGTAGAGGAAGTTGTAGGCCCCGACGATGACCTGGTCGACCGTTAGTCGCTTCTCGGCCACATGCTCTTCATAGCGTTCACAGAAACGCTTGTGTGCGGTGTCGATGTCCGCGGCGAGGTTGACGGCTTCGGAAATGCGGTTACAGATAGGGTCGTACTTCTGCCTCCACACGTTTACCTGATAGAGCGCCTGCATCTCAAGCTGATCACCGACCTTCTTTGTGTCGGGGTCACTGGAGAGCACCGCATCCGTCAGTTTGTCGGTGAGACGTTCGGCGGAGAGGTTGCCCGCATCATGCAACGCAAAAAGCTTTCTGAGCCGCTCCGTGTAAGTCGGCCCGACACCCTTGGATATGGCATGCTTCTCGGCCGTGGTGAGCTTTTTGTATGGCGTATCGGGGGCCGAGGGCATTGGGGGCGGGTTTTCCGCAAGAGGTGTTTCCTGTTTTTTCTCTGGTTCGGACATGTGTTACTGTCTGTGTGTGTGTGTGTGTGTGTGTGTGTGTGTGTGTGTGTGTGGATGGGAAAAAAGGGAAACTTACGAAAAAAGGGAAACTTACTAGTGTTGCGTGGAGCTCACAACAAGCTATGCTTAGCACTACTTCAGTGGGTGGAGTGGAAGGATAATGTTAGTAGTGCATGTTTTGACCTCATTTCTGAGGCGACCCAGGCCGGACAGGTGTAATTTTTGTCTGGGTCTTGTTTTCACAAAGCTACTGTTTTCAGCGATTTTGAGTTTACCACCACCAAAAATAAAGTCACAATTAAATGACAGAATTGTTACGGAAATACGACTTGCCCGGAAAAAATATTTATTTTTTGTAGTCAAATTTTGGCTAAGTCAATTTTCTTTAAAAATGCTATATTTTGTATTGGGAGCAGCTTCGCCGGGCTCGTTCTGGAGTGAGCAGAGGTCTTTTCGACTGAAAATTGTTTCGGAACAGATTAACTTCTTCGTATCTCTTAAATGGAACCGGTGGATGGCCCAGAGAAGGTTTCGTACTATCTCGAACAATTTGGGAATTTGGTGTGCACTTCAAATGTCATTAATTTCCCAAAATACACCGAAATTAGCATAAATATTTTTTGTAAATTCGGCGCAAGCTCCGAAAAATTATTCATCGTGCGGATTTAATAGATCTCATTTTTCTGCGTTAATCCCGCACCGGGTCTGGCTCGAAAGCTCGTGGCATTAATTTTTTCTAGCATGGAGTTGGGTGGTTGGTCCGACCTCCGATTTTCGGCCAAAATGGTAAAGTACAGATTTTCAAAATGTCAAAATGTCAAAAATATTTTTTATCACTTCGGCGCAGGCAGATGGATCTTATTCAATGTGCGGGATGGAAAGTGCGTATTTTTCCGCGTTAGCAGACCACCTGGTTCGGCTAAAACGCTTTCTGCGTCGAAGAGAACTGGCATGGAGGTGGTGGTCGGACCGGCCCCCCGCGTCATGGCAAATCCTGCTAAGTACCCGGTAAGTCGGATTGCCCACCCCTAACCCTAACCCTAACCCTAACCCTAACCCTAACCCTAATGACGTCAGGATGGAGGACAGAGCCTTCACCGCGAAGTCAGCTACCTTGAGTGTGAGTACGAGATGAGTAGTGAGTGGGAGAGAGGAGTGACGCGTGGCGTGGTGTAGTGAGTAGTCGGTAGCTGCGGCTCGGCGCAAGCATAGGTATGTCAACGGTGCTTGTCAAGTCAGTCGCGTTGAGCAGCACGGGCGTGTGAGGTACGCCGTGGCTTGATGATGGTTGCGACACGCACCGATCGTACGGTTCTCAAGCCGTAACTTCGGCTTATCACTTATAAAGTTTGGCATGCGAGGCGCACAGCACCAATTCTCCTTGTCCCCATAGTCGACGTATGATTATTGTTTAGTACGTCTGTTGTGTCTGGTCAACTTTCGCAAAGTGGACACTGTGTTGAACGGAGGAAGGGAACAGCAATGTCGTTGCTGGTCCACTCAGTGACGAGTGGATTATTATCATTATCAGAATGTGCGTTGGCATCCCCATAGAACTGTCGTGACAAAACGTCAGCAGGGTTCTGAGGCCCGGCGACGTAGAAGTACACGACGACGATGTTGTTCTCGTGGAACATGTTGTACGTCAAACGATACAAGTTGTTCAGTGGACCGCCGCGTCCGATGCCGCCGTAGCCGTTGTTCTTGCGTTGAGCGAGAACGATGGCGTAGTGGTCGGTGACGAGCGCGACGCGCGAGTTGTTGCGCAGTCGACCGGTGTCGCTAAGGTACATCAGAAGTTCTTGTGCGGCACGCGGCTCTGCGTGTGCCGAGTGGCGTTTCTCGAAACGTCGCTTCGCCCAGATGTCTTCTCGTGGTCCGGTGTAAACGCGGCCCACCTCACCATGCGCCAATATCTCATTGTCCCATCGCTTCTGCAAGTGCGTCGTGAGATCAGTCGCAGTCTCGTACACGACGGCTCCCCACCCGGCGGCGGAAGCGTCGGTGAACACCACGTAGTCGTAGTCGTTCTCGTTGTACGTTGCATTCAGCGGCGGTGCGATGCGCGCGTAGTTGTTGTTGCACAACTCGGCGCCGATGCGCAAGAGTGTCTCTCGGACACCAACGCTGAGCTTCGGAATTGGATCGTCCCACTGCAGTGTGTTGAGACGTTTGTACGTGCCGCCGATGTTTGGATCGTCGTTGATGCGACCAGCGGTGCCGACATCCTTGTACATGGCACGATACGCAGAGAGAAGACGGAAGAGCTCGGCAGGGTTTTTGTTGATCGTGTGAGACGCGTAAAGAATGAGCGAGACGGCGCCGGCAAAAGTTCGACAGGTGTAGTTCGGACACCGTTGCATGGAGAGAGCAATCTTCGCGACCGTTTTGTGTGAGTTGCGGACGACGCGCTCACCGAGGTTGTCGTCCCACGCGTACTCTTCGCCGAGGAAAACGTCGTTACTCATGGCGCGTGTTAGAAGTTGGTCGTCGCTGCTGTCAAGAAGTTCACCTGTGTCAGGAGACGCACGGAGGTTGACGCGTCGAATGCGTTGCACAACTGTGCGCACAGCGTGAATGAACTCTCGTTCCATACCGATTGGTGCAGCGATCATCATGTTGTCGATGTGCGTGGAGATGAACACCGGTGTGTCGATGTCGACGATCATGGAGGTGATGGCTTGACCAACACACACACTCCAGCGCGCGCCGGTCGGAAGAGTCTTGAGGCGGTAGAAGAGACCGTCCTTGCCGCGGAAAACAAACTTGTTTCGGATTGCCGGATCGTTGAGTGGAACAGCGTCGTAGAAGGCGTCGAAGTCAAGCTGAAGCATGTAGCAGCAGTATCGTAACTTCTGACGTATCTCGAGCCTGCTCGCAAAGAACACTGGCGGCATGGTCTCCTTCTTGATGACTCCGTTGAGCATCGGCTCCGTGATGATGCGTCGGCGACCTTTGAGTTCAGAAACATAGAACGTGTTGAGACCGTGCCATCCGTCTGGCAAGCGGCCAAAAGAGTTGCGTCCGGTGAAGCGTGAAGACACGCGAAAGAGAGTCGAGCGTTGTTCGTCGGCTGGCATCACAAGTTCAAACTTGTTCATCTCTACTGCACGCTGAATGTCAGCCATGGAGAGAGAGCTTGCGCGCAATCCTCGCGAGGTGCGCAGGCCAGCGAAGTAGTTGACGTTGAAGAACATCATCACTTCATTCATACGATCGAGAGTTCTTGTGTGTGCAACTGGAAGACGGAACACTGCAGCGAGATCGACGAGTGGAGGGTTCTTCAGGTGAAGAGGCCACTCGCTCACTCTGTCCGGCATCGCGTCGAGTCGCATCTGTAGATCATCAGCTTCGGGATCATTTTCAGCGCGCCGTCACGGTTTAGCTGATTGTTTGAATTTGCAGTTCCATTGTTGACTGCATGATTGTTATTATTAGTAGTCTGTTGATTGTTGTCTCCGTGAATCGCGGCCTCGCGTCTCGCGTTTGCTCGTCGTTGACGTCGGCTCGGCGATGATGGTGCGGAGGTCGCTGCCAACGCAGCCGCACGTTCGAGAAACTGACCGGCGTTTTCAGCTGGATCAAAGGAGTCGTCATCGTCTTCATCATCAAGTTCGTCTTGTGTCTCATGAGCGTGATCTTGCTCGTCTGATGAGAGAGAACGTTGAGAGTTGCGAGGAGCTTGTGTACTCGCTTCCTGTGGTTGTCGCTGCTGCGGTTGACGTTGCTCTTGTTGATCTTGTGCTGGTGAATTCGATAGGGATGGTGGTGGGTTATTTTGATTCGCACGCGTCGCTGTAGAAGACTGAAGACGTTCACCGGCGTGTCTGTCGCGCGCGGTAAACCCCACAGCCAAGAATGAGCCGTTGTTGTACTTCTTACATTGTGCAGTGTTGTACTGTGGAGCGTTGGCTTGTGCATCAGTAGATAACTCATCTTCGGTGACAGGAAGGTAGAGGCCAATGTGAGCCTTCTTCACGTCATCAGTCAACTCGTAATGACCTCGAGCACTGACTCCTTCAGTTGTCCTCTCAAACACGTACTGAGCTCCTGCGACAAAACGTCGACGTGGGTAGCCTTCAGAGTTGAAGAAAGCAGGCAACGAGAAAGGCTTTTTCAGGTCTCGGTAGAGTTGTGCTTCTCGCGACTGGTTGCGTGTTGTGAAGCACTTGTACAAGGTACAGTGTTCGCCGGAAAAACTTGTACAGAAAAACAGCCTTGAATGTCCTTTCATTTTCAAAGCCAGAGAGAACATTCAACTCAACGCGAGGGGCAGACGTTGTGGCAGAGACTCCAGTTGGCGCAAGAAGATTCGTGAGGCGACGGCCAAAGAGTACTGCCGTCACGCCTTTGAGGTACAGGATGTCCACGAAGTCATGTGGAGTTTGACGCGGAAGCTTTATGTTGGAAGTGAGCGCCGCCAGAGTGGAAGGTTGAAGCTTGTACTGCGTACTTCTCGCTAGACCCAGTAGGCTCATCATAATGTACAGTGAGCGCATCGTCGCATTGTTTGCGAAATAGTTGCTCGACGTGTACTGACGAAATCCTTCATTGAACACACCAAGCATCCTCTGCTGATCTTCACTGGTTGGGTCACGTGTTGTGTCGGCTTGTGCGTTGGTGTTGATGTCGTCTTCAGCTCCTCCGGAGTATTTGAGGGAAAGCGGCTGTTTTGCTTGTTGCTCAGCATTTTTTTGGCTGCCTTCACGGGTTCATCCGTTTCGTCCTGACTGTTGATGTCGGACAGGCTTCTTCGCATGTTGCGAACGAAACTAACTTGTAGACTCTTAAGAGTTGTCATGTCTTCGTTAGACAGATTGGGTCTGGCGTCGCGAACGTTTAGAGAATTGCAGCGTTCAACGTCGACAGTCTTGGCGGATGTTCCGCGAGTATTAGCGGACACACCGAGAAGAAGTTTCTCAAGCGCAGAGATGAACTCTCCGAACAGCGGACGAAGCCGGAACGGAAGAGTCGCAGCATTCTTTACTCCATTGCCAAAGTAGAAAGCGTAAAAGGCGGCAATCATAAAGATTCCGCAGTCCATGCTGTCTCTGTCCTGCTTTTGTCGAGCAGAGTTTATTATACTTAGTTCAGGCCACTGCACAGAATGTAAAGCACTTTTGGAGAGCTGCTGGCGGCCTCGCAAAAATGTAAGACACTTTTGGAAGTGGGCGACTCCCGTGGCGCACCACGCGCCGGCACTCGCCTGCGCACCGGCGGAGCGGCCCACACCCGAGCACCAGCACATTTAACTAACGCAATTATTAACACAGTTTCTGTACTTTATTGGTCACGGATACCCGCCAAAAATGTAAGACACTTTTGGAGAGCTGCTGGCGGCCTCGCAAAAATGTAAGACACTTTTGGAGAGCTGCTGGCGGCCTCGCAAAAATGTAAGACACTTTTGGAGAGCTGCTGGCGGCCTCGCAAAAATGTAAGACACTTTTGGAAGTGGGCGACTCCCGTGGCGCACCACGCGCCGGCACTCGCCTGCGCACCGGCGGAGCGGCCCACACCCGAGCACCAGCACATTTAACTAACGCAATTATTAACACAGTTTCTGTACTTTATTGGTCACGGATACCCGCCAAAAATGTAAGACACTTTTGGAGAGCGGCTGGCGGCCTCGCAAAAATGTAAGACACTTTTGGAGAGCTGCTGGCGGCCTCGCAAAAATGTAAGACACTTTTGGAGAGCTGCTGGCGGCCTCGCAAAAATGTAAGACACTTTTGGAGAGCTGCTGGCGGCCTCGCAAAAATGTAAGACACTTTTGGAAGTGGGCGACTCCCGTGGCGCACCACGCGCCGGCACTCGCCTGCGCACCGGCGGAGCGGCCCACACCCGAGCACCAGCACATTTAACTAACGCAATTATTAACACAGTTTCTGTACTTTATTGGTCACGGATACCCGCCAAAAATGTAAGACACTTTTGGAGAGCGGCTGGCGGCCTCGCAAAAATGTAAGACACTTTTGGAGAGCTGCTGGCGGCCTCGCAAAAATGTAAGACACTTTTGGAGAGCTGCTGGCGGCCTCGCAAAAATGTAAGACACTTTTGGAGAGCTGCTGGCGGCCTCGCAAAAATGTAAGACACTTTTGGAGAGCGGCTGGCGGCCTCGCAAAAATGTAAGACACTTTTGGAGAGCTGCTGGCGGCCTCGCAAAAATGTAAGACACTTTTGGAGAGCTGCTGGCGGCCTCGCAAAAATGTAAGACACTTTTGGAAGTGGGCGACTCCCGTGGCGCACCACGCGCCGGCACTCGCCTGCGCACCGGCGGAGCGGCCCACACCCGAGCACCAGCACATTTAACTAACGCAATTATTAACACAGTTTCTGTACTTTATTGGTCACGGATACCCGCCAAAAATGTAAGACACTTTTGGAGAGCGGCTGGCGGCCTCGCAAAAATGTAAGACACTTTTGGAGAGCTGCTGGCGGCCTCGCAAAAATGTAAGACACTTTTGGAGAGCTGCTGGCGGCCTCGCAAAAATGTAAGACACTTTTGGAGAGCTGCTGGCGGCCTCGCAAAAATGTAAGACACTTTTGGAGAGCTGCTGGCGGCCTCGCAAAAATGTAAGACACTTTTGGAGAGCTGCTGGCGGCCTCGCAAAAATGTAAGACACTTTTGGAGAGCTGCTGGCGGCCTCGCAAAAATGTAAGACACTTTTGGAGAGCGGCTGGCGGCCTCGCAAAAATGTAAGACACTTTTGGAGAGCTGCTGGCGGCCTCGCAAAAATGTAAGACACTTTTGGAGAGCTGCTGGCGGCCTCGCAAAAATGTAAGACACTTTTGGAGAGCTGCTGGCGGCCTCGCAAAAATGTAAGACACTTTTGGAGAGCTGCTGGCGGCCTCGCAAAAATGTAAGACACTTTTGGAAGTGGGCGACTCCCGTGGCGCACCACGCGCCGGCACTCGCCTGCGCACCGGCGGAGCGGCCCACACCCGAGCACCAGCACATTTAACTAACGCAATTATTAACACAGTTTCTGTACTTTATTGGTCACGGATACCCGCCAAAAATGTAAGACACTTTTGGAGAGCTGCTGGCGGCCTCGCAAAAATGTAAGACACTTTTGGAGAGCTGCTGGCGGCCTCGCAAAAATGTAAGACACTTTTGGAGAGCTGCTGGCGGCCTCGCAAAAATGTAAGACACTTTTGGAGAGCTGCTGGCGGCCTCGCAAAAATGTAAGACACTTTTGGAAGTGGGCGACTCCCGTGGCGCACCACGCGCCGGCACTCGCCTGCGCACCGGCGGAGCGGCCCACACCCGAGCACCAGCACATTTAACTAACGCAATTATTAACACAGTTTCTGTACTTTATTGGTCACGGATACCCGCCAAAAATGTAAGACACTTTTGGAGAGCTGCTGGCGGCCTCGCAAAAATGTAAGACACTTTTGGAGAGCTGCTGGCGGCCTCGCAAAAATGTAAGACACTTTTGGAGAGCTGCTGGCGGGCCGCTGGCTCTCCAGAGTTCTCGACAAGTGACAGCGGTGTCGTGGGAAGAGCCTTGTAGTGGGATGCGAACTATAAGAGTTTATCGTCATCTGAAATAGAACTCCTACTTTTTAAAACTATCTAACAGTGAAAGTGGAAATGAGAGAAGGGGAGTTTGTACGTCCAGACAGAGGAGGGGAAAGCATGTCAGTATCATGACATATTCATAAACGAGGATCTTCGACTAACCGCTACCAGCAGGAAAACGTGGCAGCGTAGCTTCGAAGGGAGTCACGTCTGTGTGTAGGTACTCAATTTGTTTGTTATATTATGGATAAAACAAGTGTGTCTGATATTGTGTAGTCGCTTTCTCATATACTCTATGAAGATCATTTTACCAAGGGTTATCCAACCAATTTACTCCTGGTGGAAACTAAATGAAAATGAATTGTTGAACATCACAAAAGGTACACTAGAGATGTGGGAAAGGGTGGGAATACTCTTTTATTATTATCATTTGGGACTTTCTGTTATTTTATAAAAAGCCCCCTTTTTTTTGTAGTACGGTTGTCAACCTTCCCTGGCTGTTAAAAGGAAAAATAGTAATAAAAAGAAAATAGAAGACTCACCGACTCGACTCTTTCAAATGGATCTGCGCAATTTGATAGATTTGTTGTTATTATTCGTTTCTAGCATGGTGACTGTCAATTGAACTGCCGAAAATCTACCAGTCATCAGAAGGAAAGACTGTCGTCTTCCACTCCTCGTCCCTGTTGGCAGTCTTCTTCTGTTCAACACGAACAGACGGCTTGAAGGCGGGATCAAAAAACCACACAACCGGCGGTCCCTTCCAGTATTCCTTTCCGTCGAAAACGTATTCCAGCGTATATTTGCTGAGGTTTTTCTTAGCTTTCCAGCGGCCCGCGGTATTCTTCGCAAAATATTTGTAGTCCTCCGAGGCAAGGGCAACAACCGGGACGACGAGAGGACAGTCGAATCTTTCGGCCAAAGCTCGTACTGTTTCCTGTCGGCGTGTGGCAAGAAACTCGTCATCTTCGGCAGCACTTGTAACGTTGCTCACAAGACATCAGCCTCCGGCGATGACGCCTCCACGGTATTATTTAGCTCCCGCAGAACATCGGTTTCAGCGTTGTCGCCTTGCGTCTCCTTGCCGCTGTGTGTGACGTCTGTGGGACCAAGGGAAAGAAGGGCAGACAGGATGTTTTTGTGCGCATCAGCATCCGCACCAAAAACTTTTCCGTCCTCTTCAGTCTTGCACTTCACAGCGATGACGCACACGCCTGGGACCACGCCGAATACATCGGCGAACGGGGCACTGCCCCCGTTGACAAACACAAATGCACTAGTGGTTCCTTCCTGAAAAGTGCGGTTGATCACCCCTTTCGCGTTGCCGGCATCTCCCTCACGTCCAGGCAGCTCTTGAGAGATCGTCACGACTCCAGGCAGCGGGCGTTTCTGTGACAAATTCACAACAGTATTCTTCAAACATTCCTGGACACAGGGCGGTTCGTCCCAAATTGTTCTTTCGCGGTCGTATTCGTGCGTCAGTGTGTCAAAGGAAAGCGCTGCCAACAACACGGAAACTGCGGAAGCGACACCGCCATTGTCAACACCCAACACTTCGGTGTGAAAGGTTAACGCTTGGAGCAGTGTGCGCAGTTGCGCGGCAGCCTCTTGCTCAAAACCCTTCCCTGACTGGGAGGGAACTGCCCAAGTTGCCGTAGCCAACAGACATCATCGTGTACTGGAAAGACGGCATAGCCCGTACCATGTACTCCTTCGATATGCCTTTCCGTCCAGTACCATGTACTCCTCTTTTCTTCGGTATGCCTTTCCGTCGTGTACATGACACCTGAAAGTGCAGACTCACCAGACACGCGCTGCAGCTGGAGAAACTGTGAGGGTGACGGTTTGCCAAAGCAGCGAGCAGGATCGCCCAGAGGCCACTGCTCCCTTTCTGGATAAGTGTTTCAGGAGACATCCCCTTCATGGAGATGTATTCAAGTGATGATGTGAGGGCCGCCACGTCACCCAAGAATTTGTAGACTTGGTCCCTCGCAGCATGTGTGAATTCACCTTCGCTGGAACACTGTAAGTTTGTTATCCAGGTCGCTTTCGGGGATGCAGGAACCCTTAACGTACGGGCGGATCTTGTCAGCGATGCAGATAGCACACCGCGGATTTTCGGCAGCGCGAACCAACATGTTGCTCTTGCATAGGAGATCAAAAACTGCGTTTTCTCTATCCCAGGGGATGTGGAGCAAGGTTTTCAGAAAGTATTTGCCGACCGGGGGAACAATAATTGGATCCACAAGAGAGGGCATAGAACCTGATGGCTGAGGCTCGTCAATTGATACTGTGGAAGCGAAAACAACGTGAATTTCACCAAGAAACCTTGACAAGAGGTTTCAGCTCGTCTTCGATGGACTCCACCTATCGGTATCTACACTGCATGCCCTGCAGATGGCCCGGACGAACGCTTTCTGTCGTATGTGCCTCATCAATGACACAGACTGTCTCGTCATAACCGCTCTTTTCCCGGAAGGCGCTCATTGGGCGTTCCTTTGTGAAAGCCTTAGCTTTGCCAAGAGTGGACTTGATTAACCGAAGAAGGAGGTTATACGCCTTCTTGTTACGCTCAGACAGAAGAGTGATCCGGTCCCATTTCGGCAAATTGTCTGGTAATTCTTCTATTTGCTTTTGTAATTTGTTGATTTCATCAAAGAGTCCATCGTCGTCTGCGGTCAGCTTGAAGAAAACAGTTAACGTATTGTCTTTGGTTATATACGACGACTTCACGTGTCCCAGCTTGTTTTTTCTGTCGATGATGTCGACGACATGGAGAGCAGAGTGAGTTTTGCCGCCGCCGCTGTCGGAAACGAAAAAGATAGGGAGCATGCACACGCCCCTTGTTTCGAGG